>CABHPP010129651.1:0-20189 GCA_902168425.1 Peromyscus attwateri | reverse complement strand
TTTGTCAAAGTGACTTTGTTTAGTATAATTACGTCCAAAATAAACTTAAAGCAAAGTTAAAAAACTCAGCTATTATGTCATATAATAAGTTGACTTATGACTTGGAAAGAAAGAACATCACTTGAGAGAAAGAAATGCATTCATAGTGTTACAGGTCTGATGTCTATGTCCTTCACACTCAGATATGTTGAAATCCTTTAGAGTATAAGCCTTCTGGACCTTATAGATCAGGATCCTTATAGATACAGTCAGATGAAAATGAAATCATTAGTCACCCTAATCCAATCGGATAGGTGATCTTACAAAAAGGTGAAATGGAGACACAGACTCAGAAAGAAGGGAGATCACGTGAGGAGACAGAGAGGAAGGTCATAGGAAGACGAATACAGACACTGAGTTACACCGCCAACAACCGAGGAGGCCATCAAAACTAGGACTATGTAAGGAAGAACTCTTCCTTGTGATTGTCAGGGGGACTGTCACCCAGCCATCACTTTGACCTCCAGAAGTGTAAGAAAAGAGATTTGTGGGGTTCTCAGCCACTCTCTTCATGGTGCATTTCTATGGAAGCTGCAGGAAAGCATGGATGCTCATGAAGAAAAAGCAGATGGTGAATGAGAAAGCCTCAGACAGTGAGATATCATCGTTGCACATGGACAGGAAGGCTGATGTAATGTATCTCATTTTGTAGGTTTATTTACGTCATGAACACTGATAGAGGGCGTACTATGTGCCGGCACTTTCTAGATAGGCTACAGCTGTGGAAAACCTGGACCATGATGCAATGAAGGGACTCAAAAGTTTAGACAGTACAAGAAGGACATCACTGTGAAAATTCAATTTTCCTACCTACCCTCTTTCCTTCAAAAAAAAAAAAGCCTTTTATTAATTTTGTGGGGTGGTGGGTAGGGCATCCTTTCATCAGGCCTGGAGGCAGATTCCTTAGACTCTTGCCTTCCTTTCTATTATTTCACCTTCTCAGAAGAGATTTCCAGAAAGTAAATACTTTCACACGTGTATATTACTTAACTACTTATTTGCATATCCTTGCAAATTATTTATTGCAACATCCTTGTATTCCTGGCAGTAGAGACAGTTTTTAACTTTGATTGAAAGATGTTGCTCAGCTTCATAACTCTAAGCTTAAATCATCTCAAAACCGAGAAGACTGTTAAGATGTAAGAGATCCCCACATAAAGCAAAATTTTGCCTCCAGATCAGAAACCCTCATCTGTCACTGACTGACAGCAGCTGAAGCAGGACCCTCTGGAATTTAGGAGAAACCTTCCACCTTTTTGCTCTGATTATCATTAAAACGGTACCCTGAAGACATAATCCTTAGGAGCCATAACTGTAGAGACCAGGGGAAGTGTTTAATGTACTCATTTAGGGTTATTATCATAAGTACCTCTGACAATTTGTGGCTTATATTTTTAGAAAACAGTGGTTCTCTAGACAAAATTTTTTTTTAGCAATGTATTCTTCACCCATTTGGAAGTATCTATTATGTTACCCTTTCCCCAAAGCTAAATTAACTACCCTGTTTGAAGACCTTTGTGAGACTGGCAATGTGGGAGAGGACAGACACTCTTCAGCTGTGTCTCTGGGGAAGACTGACACTGTAAAAGTCCGTTAGGAATCCTGCTGCCTCCTGTATGCTAGGGCCTACAATGACACATTTGCTGATTGGCTGCTTTAAGATTATAAACAGCACTGTAAAGACAATGATCTAAAAGCTGATGAAATAAACGGCTTTGAAAAAAGTTCAGTCCAATGGAGATTTCTGCGCGTTTCTAGAAAGTTAGGAGACATCCAGGATCCTCTCCTGATGATTAAATCAGAGCTCCAGCATGGGCCATTAGGAAGTATCACTTGCCTCCAGGCTTCACTATCACTGCCTTCACAGGATGGAATCATTAAATAAAAGAATCTGTGTTCTTCAAGCCTGGAAAAAGACTAGATTCACTCAGCACATCTGCCTCAGGGAATGTGAACACCCCTGATAGACCTCCATAGTCATTTGTGCCCTTTACAGAATGAATGAACTCCACTTTGTGTGTCTATAGAGTTTGTATCAGCTTTACTGCAGTGAGGTCAAGAGCAAGCAAAAGAAAGACGAGAATGTGGCTTTTAATGCTGCTTTCAAAGAAGGCAGTTTTCATATTCCACACCAATTTGAAGCATCTTTCAGTTTATTTCCTTTCATCCAACCACAATTGCCATCCCAATATAAAAGCATCTAAGCACAATGATGCCACATCTACCTCCCAGAAGACAGCTCTTGGGAGCACCCAGGAGCCTGTGTGACAGAGGCTCTCTCAAACCAAAACAATGAAATCCCAAAGATGGGAAAATGGTTGAACTCACAACATCAAGGTAAGAATACAGATAAATAACCGAATCTACAACATGTTATGTAAAGGAGGAATTCATAAATACAGTGAATTGAAAAACGTAAACCCAAACCTAAGAATTAGATCACAATTGACCATGTTTAAAAGAAGCAATTGCCCTGACCAATATTGTACATTTCCCGACCCCATAACGTGAGTTAAAACAAACAAACAAAAACTAGGCATTGTGGCACATCCTGTAATCCTAGCACTTAAGAGGTGGAGGTAGGATGACCAGAAGTTCAAGGCTACCCTGCTTTACATAGTGAGTTTCAGGCCAGCCTGAGATCTTGCCTCAAGGAAAAATGGCCGGGGCCACGTAAAGGAAAAGAAAGAAAGAAGGAAAGGAAGGAAGGAAGGAAGGAAGGAAGGAAGGAGGGAGGGAGGGAGGGAGGGAGGGAGGGAGGGAGGGAGGGAGGGAGGAAGGAAGGGAATGATTATTGTCTATAGTCATACTACATGGAACATACATAATCTTGTCAGAAGATGAGCAAATCAATGTATGAAAGTTAGTAAGCAAATCAATCAATGAAAGTTGAATCATAGTAGACTCTAAGAAATTTCAACTGATTTTGTTCTACTCCATGAGTTGTGTGAAGGGGGAACACAAAGTTGGGTGGGTAGGGAGTTGGGGGAGAAAGATGAATATGATCCCTGTATGAAATTCTCAAAAAAAAAATCAAAACATTACTTTCAAAAAAAAAAATCAAAACCACTCATCCTTATGTACTGGAATACATCCTCCAGACTACAAGAGTTAGTCTACCTCACTTGTCAGTTTTATTTTTTTCCTGATTAATTAAATTTATAATGAAGCCATTCGTCAACACCACTAGTATGTGTCCTTCCACTGGTGATTTCTGCCCACACAGTGGTCCAGATGAACCTCCGGACCATAGAGTCCATGACAAGACAGCTATGCAGAGCAAATGCCCTTAAAGCAACGCGGGCACTATCATCAGAATCTCTTGTTCCTTCTGGTGTCAATGACCATCAACAAAGTCTTGCCGGAGGAGGAAACAGGAGGTGAAGCTGTGTATTTTGACATTAAATTTGGCACATGGAAGTTGAAAGCTCACGGTCCAGTCTTATGTTAAACAAATGGAAAATTTAACTATATCTTTTAGGTACATCATCAACAACATACTTTTATCTCCTGTGCTTGATACTCAAGAGAAAAATGCTAGTGAACTGCTAAATCCACATGTTGAGCTTATTTTTAGATTTTTGGGCAAATCTGGTAGAAACAAAATGAAACTGCTAAATTCATCTTGGTTGTTTGTTGTTGTTAGAAAAACCCAGGGAATAAAACGGGTGTGTGTGTGTGTGTATGTGTGTGTGTGTGTGTGTGTGTGTGTGTGTGTGTGTGTGTGTGTGTGTTTTAATCACATAGGTAAAATTAGTGAGGATTCTAAAGTATGAACATTGGCTCTTACCTTTTGAAGGGAAGACTCAGTTACCAAGCTTGTCTTATGGAGAAGTGATTTTATGTAGAAATTAACAGATTAGGTAATGGATCAATGTCCAGTAAAGTTCAGACTAACTTAGTCTTTATGAATACCACCTGCAGACTTCTTGTGATCATATATTCTTTCTGTCCAACCTGGCATGATTGTCAGGACTAGGCTGTTCCTGGTCAGGATGTCACACACATGACCTCAGTCTTAACCACAAGTGAGAAATTGAAATGGGTCTTGTAACCAAGATAGACTTATTCCCCTGAGAGTGAGGTCCAATTAGTATCAAAAAGCAATGTTGCCTTGTTCTCGGTGCCCCCCTTTATTCCTCTGGGCCACATTTGACCTTTCCTTAACATATGGGCGCCAGTCATATTTTCAAAGTTATTTAGCTCAAGCATTTAGGGCAAGCCCTTTTTGTGAGGGAAATTTCAAAGGACCAGTGGTATACTGAGGAAGCACCATGAAGCTTGGCTGCATGAAAGCTACTGTGACAGCAAAGACTAACTGAGAATATTTTCTTTAGAATCATCAATGGAAATCAAATTGCTTGAAGCATGTGATGTATGCCGACCATTTACCTACCTAGGGCCAAATCAGTGAGAATCAAGAAAACAAGCTATGCCCTTGCTTCTTAAAGTGCTGTCCTTATTATTATGAAAGTCATCTTCAAAAGTAATCTTAAGTGCATGTCTATTCCTCACTGATACATTGGTTTCTCTGTATTGTGAATGACAGTTCCCCCCCCCCCCTCAACACCCCTCTGCAGTACTGGGGATGGAATCCAGGGCTCCACACATACTAATCAAGTGCTTTTACCAGTGAGCTACATCCTCCACCTGATTTCTTTAAATGCACAACACACCTCTCTTTTTAGCCCCTAAGTGACATTCTTCCACATCTCAAGACAATCTACCAACTTATGTACCAGTAAGTCAGCAAGTGGATCTAGACTACACAAAAATATAAAAACACACCCAAAAAGTAGTTACCATTCTGCTTTCAGTTAATTGCAGGACAAGGTTTATAGTTCATACATGGGACTAGGTACTACCCTTGGCCACGAGGTAGGTTTGCTTCCCATCCTGTTCTAAATACTAAGTTAAAAATATTCATAATCGGTTTACCCCTGAGACTGGCAAGAGTAAGAAGTTACTGAATTGTAGCTTCTAAGTCAAATCATTCGAGATGAGACTCTTTTATTTGACCAGTTTACCTAATGGATAGAAACAACCTTCTCATATAAGACCATGTGAAAAAGACAAGTGCCCTTGAAGGCGGGCGAAGACACTGCATATACATGTGAAAAACAACAGAGTGGCAGGAACAGAAATTATACGGAAAGCTGACCCTTGAGGCTGCCTGACAAAAGCTTTGTTTAAGATCATGAACATGCACGTCACGTCCTCATCCATTCACTCTGTCAGCTCCATCCGCAGGAGCTGGCAGGAGATCTGCATGGAGGGAACAGCTCTCCTCCGTCTCTCTGGACAGGCACAGCCCAGGGTGTTGCAGCACTCTGCAAACTGCACTTTCCTTTATGTCGTTCGTCGTCGTCGGTGCGACAGAGCAGTCAGCTATTGATATTCTCAGCTTGGTACAAAAGACAGCTTTCAGCTCAAGATGTCAACTCCAAACACTGCAGGTAACAAGGAAGTGTCAGGTTGACCTTCCAGCCTTCATGCCACACATAATTAAAATGATTAACCCACGAGAGGTGATGACATTTCAGTCGCTATTTTTTATCCACACACTTCTTTTATTAAAGACACCACTTCCTTGCTTCATAATCCTTGTGAATAAAAGTGGGCATATTTTGGATCATCCTTGCTGGGAAAAACATGCACTTAAAGGTTATAAAGTTGAAATTAAAAGAGCAAAAGATTTTAAAAAAAACAACAACAAATTTCTCTCTTTTATCTCATCTTTATATATAAGTAGCCTGGAACGGACAAGCCCCTTAATCTAGAATCGATTTCCCCAAGGGTGTGATATGACTGCTGAATGCCCTACCATTAAAATGTCATTAATATTGGAGACCCAAATTATTAATGTAAAACAAGTTTAAATTGTGCCACGAACGGTGGTGGAATGCCGCTTGTTCCCAGTTAGATATATGCTTTTCCCTTTGCATCAATTCATTTACCTAGGCTCTAGTCCAATGCACCATGAATTGTGGCACTCCGATTCTTTTACTTCTGCTTCAGTTTTATCTTTATATTATAAATCACTTAAGAGCAGTTCGTATATTAAAATATTCAAGCAAAATATTTGAAACACAACATACTATTAAAGTCACTAGCAAAATCCAGGTATGCCATTCTGCTTGGCCATGCCCAAAGCTGACCAGAGGTTGGGAATTTATTTTTTTTTCCTGTTTTATATATTCAATGAGCCACATTATTTCCATTGAGAACCATTTTTACAGAATCTTAATCTATACTAATAGTTTTGTCTACTATCTTTATTTATTGAGATATTACAATAATTTTCTAGGGAATATTAACATCTCAGAGCAATGTCAACAATGATACACAGAACAAATACTATTGATCTATTTATCTTCTATTTTTAAAGGATGTTTCCTTATTGTAAGCAAGCAGCACTAAAAATAAATGTGAAAATACATTCCTTTCCTAATGTCTGCAGAATAATAAATGGTCAAATGATTTAGTCAATGAAATCTGAATTATAATAGTTGCTATGACGTAGTGTATGAATTGTATTAGTGAACATCTGCATTCTTCAGTTCCTTTATTAATACTTTCAGAATTACATTCATCTACCTCACAGGAGTATTATGAGAAATAATTACTTTTGTGAGAAACCTGAATCACGGATGGAAAATATTGCATACGCACAGCACTATCTTGGTGGTGCTGTTCCTTTATTATCAGGGAGAAAATAAGTACCACATCCTCCCCAGCTGGTTTCCTTAATCTCTCACATGTGCAATTAAACATTTAGACTTCATACTCAAGAAACACATTTTGCAGTCACTAAAGGAATCGTGGTTTTCAAAACACATAAACCCCTGGCTCTAGCTTCATTAGAATCCCAACATGCATAACGTCAAGACCACATCATTTCTTCCTGGGAGAAGGTAGTCCTTACTACACATAAATAATCACAGCTCTGGCTGCAGTCCAAGGTGCAAGCACTTTCCTCTGCTGTCTCAGCAATTCTCCTGTTGTCAAAGACACATTAAAATAAATGGAAACCATATGTCTCCTCAGCAGAACACTGACGCTCTCACAACCAAGAGGGCAATGCAATTCATTACCACTACTGGAGAAATATTTGGGGGATGTGGACTATCTCAGTGTAAAATGAAGCTGCACGGAGCATTCTCACACAATGCATGGAGGAGACATTTGCTATTCTTCAGCTCTGCTAACCTGTCTTACTGTGTTTTACATTTTTTTTTCAATACCACCATAAGCCGCTCCAGTTAGAAGGATTAAACAGCATTTTCCACCTGCTCAATGACTTCCTGAACAGTTTTTCATGTGCTCCAACAATATAACCCTGTCAAGCCCAATATATCATAATAATCCAGGTCCTAACAGTGCTTAAAAACAACAGAACACAGCAGAACAAATCTCCACTGCAATAAAATAAAGAAAATTCTTCTGAGATCACTTGGAATTTATTCTGGAGCACTAGGCTGAGTCAAAGACGGGGCTCCTGAGCTTTGAACTCTGTCAGGAATGATGAAAAATGAAAACACTATTTAAAAAAAAAATCTCATCAGACCTAAAAAAGCCCTTGTTACATGTATTCCAAATAAAAATGTAAATCACTTTAAAGAGCATAATAGGAGGCTACTAATCAGTGGTGTTTTACTGGCTACATATGTCAGGAAAATTTTGAGGGAAGTTGAGAAGCTGCGGAGTTGAAGCCCAGAGTGCAAGGGCAGCTGGGGGGACAGCTGGCACGGCTGGGCTGCCTTCTGTTTCCTGGTTGGCAGTACCGGTTGGGGACGGGGTTTCAAACATCCATAACAACAACTTTGAGCTATGACTTTTTTATAAATGTGTGTGTGTGTGTGTGTGTGTGTGTGTGTGTGTGTGTGTTATGGAGCTTGTGGTTCCAGTTTTCATAATCCCCAGTACCTACTATGGTTGGATGCTTATGCTGTACAAAAGTTGACTTGCTGAGACCCTCACATCTACAGTAATGGTATTCCGTGATGCTGTGGTGTGAATGGGGGACACCCCGGGGCTCAGATGTTTCAACACCTGTCCCCAGCTGAAAGTGCTGTTGTGAGAGGTCATGTTGTAGACCCTTAAGGAGGTGGGGTCTGGCTGGAGGATGTCAGGCACTAACAGTAGGCTTTGGGGTTTGATACTCAGGGCCCGGTCCTTTCTGCCTTCTGCTTACTGTTCCATCAAATGTGAGGAAGTGAGGAAACTCAGCTTCACATTCCTGCCACCATGGAGTCACTCGCCACCACTCTGTGATGGACTGCACTCTCCAACTGTGAGTTATAATATCCTCCCCCTGAGTTGCTATCACTAGGTATTTTCTCAGCAACAAGAAAAGTAGCTAAGAGGAGTGAGATGGTCACCTTTGCAAGGTCAGCTTATGGGGGTGTCTCCCTAACCAGCATGATTAGCGCTCTTATAGAAAGGACCCAAGAGAGAACCTTGCCACTTGCACAACGTGAAGACATAGTAAGAAGGTAG
Organism: Peromyscus attwateri; assembly: GCA_902168425.1. Taxonomy (NCBI): domain Eukaryota; kingdom Metazoa; phylum Chordata; class Mammalia; order Rodentia; family Cricetidae; genus Peromyscus; species Peromyscus attwateri. The sequence goes on along the minus strand of CABHPP010129651.1, from coordinate 11,651 downwards.
CATCTGTGAATCCCTCACTGGACACTCTATCTGTGCATATCATGTTAGCTTCCCAGTTCCTAGACCTGGGAGAAATAAATTTCTCCAACACAAGTCATGATGTTTTGTTACAAGACAAAGACTAGGTATTCATCTAACCCTTTAAAACTAGGAGTGAAAGAATTTATTGAGCATGGAGTCTGTCACAGAATTATCATTCAATATCTATTTAAAAAAAAAAAAGATGCCACACAGCTCCAGTGTCACCACCACAGAACCAAAGCACCCTAACCTCATAAACAGCAATAAAAACAGAGGCGTGTGCCCCTCCTTTGGCCATTACTGGGAAGGATGTCGGGAGGGAGGATGTACCTCGCTCAGTGTGGAACCTCAGGAAAACAGCTGGGGGCTGTGCAAGAAGAGGGCACACTTGGTGAGGACAACTTTGAAACCAAACTGCAGGGACAGGGGACAGCACAATGGACAAAATCACCAACGTCCGAATCCTCCGAACCTCTTCGCCATACGTTCAGACAAAACGAGATCCTCCAGCTATGACCGGAGTCCTTGTGGTCACATGTCTTCCTTCCTCATTAAATTCTAGCCCGTTTATCTGCTTTCCAGCACAACTTGTCAAAGGGAAAAAGCATGTATTGAAGAGAGGACGCATTGTCCTCACGGCTCCAGGGCACATATAACTCTACATTAGCAAACCATTTGAAATATGCTATATTTTACATATCAGAAGATCTAATGTAACAAAACCATCCTGGCTCTAAACAACCCATCAATAATGAGCTTGTAAGTCCATCTCTCTGAAGCAAGTAGCTGGTAGCATAGAGAGTTACTTGAATGGAAATGATTTTGAAAGAAAAACCCTGCAGATAATATATCGCTAATTGGTATTGACCTCCAGCAAAACATGACTGACGTTTCTGCCTTTAGCAGTCCATTAGTGATGGGTTTTTTGAAATGATTTTTGCCTCTTGGTATTTAAATTGTCATCTGTGTCTTAGAGTGGAGATTGCCATGTTAAAAAAAAATCATGTTGCTTAAAATATGTTAGTGCTCTATGAAATTTTAGGAGATGCAGACATGTTCTAAGACATACCTTCTCTTGTTTATGAGACAAATATGAGACCTAGAGCTTGAGACAAAGCAGATAAATAAGCAATGAGAAGTGATCTGAGAGCATCGTCCGATGAAACAGTATAGTCAAGAAAGTAAGTTGAGGGTAGGTAGGCTCTGTGTTTTATTTATTTGCTTGTTTGTTTCTGGGACTGACTATCCTACAACTAAAACATCGTCTAAGACTGGAAACTATCATGGGGCAGAGTGCTTTCTTAGCATTCCTGAGGCCCTGGGTTCAATGCCTAGCATCATCATAAATATTCTATTAATATTTAAAGGATAGGGGATCCAAAAAACAAGACTCCTGGGTCAAGAACAAGGTGCCACATTACAGGAGCACCTTGGTACTCCTTGCCTCTCCAGCTCCATCTCCCCAGCACCAGAAGTTCTACTATGCAGGGGCCAAAAAGATTCTAGATGCACAATATAGGTTTGAACTGCACCACGGGTACAGCAAGCTTGGTAGCTGGTATAGCAAGCAGTGAGCAAGCCTGTTCTGTCTTAGAGGAAGGCAATGACCACATACCAGGGTTGCTTAGGACAAACAGGACATGAAAAATTCAAAGAGGTCAGGAAAGTATATTTATTTTATCTCCAGAAAGACATGTAAAAGTGCAAGAAAATTTAGGCTCACTGGGCAGAGGAAAATAGGCTTTTCCTGTAGAGAATCTGAGTTTGATTTCCAGCTCGCATGGCAGCTCACAACTGTAACTCCACCCACATGAGAGCTAACAACTGTATCTGCAGTTCCAAGGGATCCAAAGCCATCTTTTGGCCTCTTCAGGCACCAGATATATACATGTTACATATATACATGTACAAGCATGCAAGGCAATCAACTACGTTAAAAACAAAACAAAACTCTAAAAAGAACCTTTAAAAAGTGCAAGAAACTCATGGGAAAGTATGTTCCAGCAATATTTTAATTATTTTTACCCATTCAGACATCCCAAACATCTAAAACAGTGTTTTAATCAGGAGACATTTAAGGCATATTTGTTGAATCAATGGATGATATTAATGCATTTAAAAATTACTTCATAATAGAAGATCAAAGCAATAGATAACTGAATAATCTGAAATTCCCAGGGAATCTGTCTCTTTAATCCTACCCTATCTTTTTCTCTTGCATGCAGTTCATATTACGTGGAACAAATTTGAAGAATAAACTTCCTTAACATATTATTCATATTCTCAAAAAGATGTATCATAGTTTTTAGATTTCCTAGAAAACAAAGAAGGAATGAAACTGTTCCTGAACTGCATTTTTTTCTGCACAAATAAAATGTCTGTTGGAATTTCCAAAGGTAGCACCTTTTGAAATCATGACTCAGCACAGACTCTGACTGCAGTTTGGAGGCCACCTTCTCTACTGCCAACTATGACTACTATGATTCTTGCAAAATGACAATTACAGAAGCACCTATTGCAAGTACCCCTCATGGAGCTTCTGATGCAAAAGCAATATGCGGAGTACCTAAAGAGACATTCTTCTCAGCAGAAAATCTACCAACTAAAGACTCTCCCAAAGAATGCTTAATGAAGTGTTTCCCCTGGAGGTCTTTAAAAGGTGCCCAGATGTTGTGCTTTACAATCTTACTGAAGACAGGGATCAGTTCAAAGGCCTCTGCAATGACTTTTGCAGTTCTGCAGAGTTGAATTACCCACAGCTCTGCTCTAGTAGGCCCCTTGTGAGGTACCACTTGATGCACAGAAGCCATCTCAGAGGCTCCAGAACTGCTTTCTGTCTGTTACTGCCAGGCCATATGGAGTATCTGTCAGAAGAATAAGTTTTTTCCAAAGCTAAATGTAACTTCAGGCTTTGACTGTATTAAAAAAAAAAAAAAGTGGGAGGAGGGAGTCAAACGATGTTTCTTTTCCTTCTACATCTTAGGAGTTTATGTTCCTTGGAACAGAAGCAAGGAAATGGGCAGAATAATGATGGCCACGTTTCAGAAAGCATGATTCAATCTTTGTATCCTTAAAGAGCATCACTTCTAAACAATTTCCATTCTCCTTTTATTGTTTGACACAGCCAAATCTCCAAACTGGTTTTCAGTAGTCTGTTTACCAGTTCCTCTAAGCTCCTCTTAGGTGCATGGTCTAAATTCCATCAGCGGCTGTTTGTAGGAGCAAAACTTTCATCTCTAGCTCCTGCCTGAGACCCATTCACTAACCAAAGGCCACTTGGACTTAAGACTTGGGCAAAAGAAAACTGTGAGGAGTGAAATGAATGTAGGCTGGACTGCCTTGGTCCCCAGACTACTGGCCTTTGGTTAAGAGTCTTAGTAAAAACAGCAACATGCATCTTTTTTTTTTTTTTTTTTTTAATTTTTAGTATGTGAGTAATCCTGGGGAAATTAAAGGATGATTATTGTTCCTAGAGATGATGCATTTAATTACTCCATTCAAAACGAGTTCTTCTTTGTGTTTTTAGTAAGATGCTGGAATTGAGAATTGCTGGCAGATCCTTGGAGCTAAGGAACTCTTATGTGAGGGAAAGTCTAAGTGACAATAATCCAGGGTACCCACAGTAGTTCAGAGATTCTTTGGAACAACTACAGCATTGATGTTGTGATATGGCTTATAGCCTTGTGCAGCCCCGTATTCCAGCCATGCTTTACACTGAATAGATGACATCCAGACACTGTATGATGGCCAGGCGTTTTAATGAGGGAGGCGGGCAGCAGCAGGAATTTGGAGTACAGAGGAGGTAATAATGGGTGAAAGGCAAGTTGGCATGGGCTTAAGTGTTGCCTCAGCAATGTTTTCTTTGGGTGCGTCCCACAGGCCAAAGTTGACGCTGCACTTCGTAAGAACGAACTCATTGAATTCTAGGCAGCATGACCATCATTTAAACGGGAAGGATAGGATGATGAGAACAACTTTGTAAAGGAGACCGAGGTTCAGGAAGGTAAAGTGAAATCCCTAAATCGGCATCAGAGGCTCCTTGTTTAAGCTCAGACCACACCAGTCCCTTGGGGAAGTTGTTGCTTGTGACCCTGTGTGTCTTGGTTCTGGAATGACCTAATGTTCCTTATACTCCAGGAATATGTCCCCCCTTGCTGCACCCCCACTCTGGAACTATAGAATGATAATCATGCTAAATAATTAAGAAAACAGTAGACAAAGCAAGGTGCCTGATTCTTAGAAGCCATCAGGACCAGCACAGTAGAAAGCCAATGGGAGTCTCTGCTGAGTTATCAGACCCCTGGAGGCCTGAGCTATAAGCCCTAATGACTCAGATTCTGGGTCACAAATAAGTTCACCGTGTCCTTAGCTCAGCTACTTCCCCGTGCTCCTTTTGTGGACTCTGTTAGACCTTTTAGGAGGAAGGGGTAGTGATAGACATGGACTCTAGAACCAAATCATTTAGCTCAGATCCTGAGTATAGCATTTACTCACTGAATGGTATTGAACACACTACTTAATTCATTTACCTCATTCACAAAGCAGTTTTCATAATATCATATAATGCTGTCACAAGGAATAAACTCGTATCTGTAAAGCACTGAACCATGTTTGGCACATAGTAAGTACTGTGTATCTGTTAAATAAAAACAAAATAATCAATAAACCATTTTATAATTTGAAGTGGTAGCATTCCTGACGCAGAACAGTCAATATGTTAATTATATATTGGTAGTAACTAGCCTCACAAGAGAATGACTTTACAATTAAAATGCTTTACTCGGTGGTTTTGTTTTTAATAGTTTTTCTTAGTATGTTTTTATGATGTTTTCACACATGTCCATAAATGAATTAGGATAAGCAGTCAACCCTTATTACCTTTGTCTTTCTCCCTCCATGCCCACTCATCCCTTCCTCTTCTCAGCTAGCTCCCCACCTCCTTTTGTATCTTATTTTATTTTCCTCTTCCTTTTTTTTTTTTAACCAATGCGTTTCCCTAGGGTTGCTTACAATGGCATGGGAAGAGTTTGTTGGATGGAGCGTGGGCACTTTACCAATGCCTATAGTACTACAGAAAATGTCTCAACTTCCTCTGTCAACCCTTGACGACATATAAATCCTCAGGGAGGGGTGGGGCCCCATGATTCTCTCCCCATTCTATGATGTGGTGTTGAAAGGCCCTATCCTGTATTTGGTAATTGTAAAGCATGTAATATTCTGGCATTTAAACACATTTCTTTTCATTCCTTTTTTAATGATACATTGTTTATTTTTATTTTGTGTGCATTGGTGGTTTGCCTACATGTATGCCTGTGTGAGAGTGTCAGATCTCCTGGAACTGGAGTGACAAGATGACTGTGAGCCGCCATGTGGGTGCTGGGAATTGAACCAGGGTCCTCCGGAAGAGCAGCCAGTGCTCTTAACCTCTGAGCCATTTATCCAGCCCCTCTTTTAATTGTTTTATTTGGTCTTTATACAAGACACAATGGAGACTAAGTCACCGAGGCGCCCACAAGTACAGCAGTGCCTCTTTATTTGGGGGGATTGATTCTAAGATACTCAACAGATGCCTGAAACTACCTGTATGAATTACTGTGGCCCAATACCCACCAAGTGCCAACTTAAGGGAAGAAGCATCTCTTCAGGGTCATGGTTTAAGATGTTCCCTCCATCACGCCAGAGGAGTCAGCAGTTGTGCTGGTAGGAGCATCCAGCTGCCTGGGACCCTAACACTTGGGGCTATAAAGGAATCGAGAGCAGGGAAGCAGGCACTCAGCCAGCTGTACCATTTTTATTCAGTCTGAAACCCCAGCCATTGACGGAGCCGCCTGTATTCAGGTCAGGACCCCTTCCTCGTTTAAACCTTGCTGGAAACATCCTCTCACCCACACCCACTTGTGTGTTTCGTAGATGACCAAAACCCAGTCAAGCTGACAGGGAAGGCCAGCCATCACAATACCAAACCTTCTATACGTCCTTCAGCCTTGGCACATGGTGACAAAGTTCATCTGTCCTCTTATGGGTTGTGCCACCGTGTCTGGTCTGCTTCATTTCTCTGGGGTCTGTCTACATGAACAAAACCACTGCGACACATGACAGACAAGCTGAAGACCAAGATGGTTACTAAGTGACTGACGGGCAGGTGCAGATACAGCAGGGACACACTGGAAAAACTGGATAATGAATGCCCCAGGCAGGCCAGAAGGATAGAGAGAGGTTCTACCACACTTTGTAGAATGATGTTCAATTGAAAATGTATGAAGTATAACTTGGGAATTTTTTAAAAGTATTTTTGGACCTTTCTTGAACTCAGGTAATTGCAACCAAAGGTCAAATCATGGATTAAAAAAAGAGACCACTATGTAAAATCATCAAAGAAGAAAATTAATAAAAATTATATATAAAAAGGGTGTGTGGAACCTTTCAGGGTGGTGTTCATAACTGACTGTAGTGACAGTTAGATGCATAGGTCTGCTGAACTGTCCATATTTTAAGATTCCACTGGCTCTTGCGGAAGGAAAAAATGCACCTAAATCATTGTGATAGTGTCTGAGATCTGTGCCATTCCAGCTGGCCTCTTATCTTGTCCATCTATTTGAGGATTTTAATTTGTTTTTAAGTATGAATTGATGCACTTCAAAATGTTAAAAGGGAAGAAGTGGGGGAGGGAGAAAAGGAAAGATGGAGGGAGGGGAAGGGGAAGAAGAGAGAGATGCTACTATAATTGATAAACATATGTAAGAATCATACTATGTTCTCAGACTGTATCTATGACAAAACAGAGACATTTCGTCTAAGGAAGCTATTTCAATGTCTTTGTGGAGGAGGAAAGTGAACTAGAGTAGTTCTTGTCTAAAGTCACAGACCAGGCAAGTAAAACTTGCACTCAGCATCACCCAGCTTCAAAGCTATGACCTCCCATTTCCCTGTCTGCTGCTGCTTCTTAGGTACCAGTCAGGACTTCAGTATTCTCAGATTTGCCCTTTCATGCTGCAGGCTGTGGTGACTCTTGCCTAATAATTGAAAATATAGGACTTCTAAGACTTTTATTTTGATTTATTTCTTTTAAAATGACTAGACTTACATTCATCTATTGATGTGTTCATCCATGCATCCATCCGTCCACCCACCCACCCACCCACCCATCCATCCACACACCTACCCATGCACCCACCCACCCATCCATCTACACACCTATCCATCCATCCATCCATCCATCCATCCATCCATCCATCCATCCACCATCCATCCATTCTTCTGTGTAGTTACTCACCTGTGTACCTCAACATTCATTCTGGGGCCACATCACAGATTTATGAAGACAGTAAATTCCCCTCTCATAGATGCACACATGCTAGCTCTCCTATGTTGTGGAATATTAACTAGGCAAAGATGTGTTACATTTGTTTATGCTGTGGAATATTACTTTCATTGTGTAAAGGTGTGTTACTTTTGTTTATGCTTCATTTGTCTAATTTAATTATGTAAAGACGTGTTACAGTTGTTTCACCTTGCCTGCTTAAGGCACCTGATTGGTCTAACAAAAAGCTGAATGGCCAATAGCTGGGCAGGGAAAGGATAGACAGGGCTGGCAGGGAGAGAGAATAAATGGGAGGAGAAATCCAGGCTTGAAAGGAGGAATGAGAGAAGAAGGAAAAGGAGAGAATGAAGGAGACGCCCGGGGCCAGAGGCCAGGCAGCCCCCAGCCAGCAGACATGAGAAGCGGTGAAAGTAAGATATACAGAAGGAAAGAAAAGGAAAAGCCCCCGGGGCACAAGGTGGATGAAGAGAAACAGGTTCATTTAAGTTAAAAGAGCTAGCCAGAAACATGCCTAAGCTCAGCCGAGCATTCAAAACTAATAATATGTCTCCATGTCAGCATTGGTTGGTGGCCCAAAAGCAAAAGCCTGGTGCACTTCTACTGTGAATCCTGCCCTTCGTTAGTCCCATATTCCTTGCATCTTGTGGCTTTCAGTGGTTGGTTGGTTTGTTTGAGACCCTGTGTGGCTCTGCCTCACCTAAAACTCACTACACAATAAGCTGACCTCAAACTCACAGAGATCCGCCTTCTGGGTGCTGGGATTAAAGGTATACAACACGCCTAGCAGAGATTTATTACTTTCATGTTTTGCCTGCATGTATGTGTGGGCAGTATATGTAGGCTTGGTACACTCATCTGCCAGATGAGGGCATCAGATCTCCCAGAACTGGACTTATAGATGTTTGTGAGCCTCCATGTGGATGCTGGGAACCAAACCTGGGTCCTTTGAAGAGCAACACGTATATTTAACTGCTGAGCCATCTTTCCAGCTGAACCATCCTTGTGTTTTTTGTTGGTAACTGTGCTATCTAAGAAAGATTTAAAAGACCCCCAAATACAGTGCTAACCTTACTTGTATTCTTAAAGGAAGAGGGCTGGGATGTCCCTTGTGAAGACTAGATCGTATGTGCAGGCAGGATTTCAGGACTGCTGCCTTTCATCTCAATGTTCACTCATTGACAACAGACATATAAACAAGGCACAGAAACAAAACGATCGATGGATCGCAGTGTTATGACCGGAGCCTCACAGGACCTGAATTCCATAGGTGTCACAGGAAAAATAGCTCATTATTTAACGATTCATTACTCACTATGTATTTATGGAACATAACTACCATGAATAGAGAATGAAGGCTGTGGTGGTTGGAATGAGAAACGTCCCTCACAGGTTCCAGTACTTGAACAGTGGGTCCTCAGTTGGTGGCACTGTTTAGGGAGGTTTAGGAGGTATGGCCTTGTTTCGGGAAGTATGCCCACGGAGGTGTGCTCTGAGATGAAAGCTTCAAGTCATTTCCGTCTCGCTTGTTTTGTTTTGTGCTCCTGCTCAGGTGTGAGCTCTCAACTGCTTCTGCTGCGGCAGTGCCTAACCCTTGCTGTCATGCTTCAACCCAGGACGGACTTTTATCCTTCTGCACCCAAAAGCCCAAATAACTCTTGGTTAAGTCGCCTTGGTTGTGGCATTTTGTCACAGCAACAGAAAAGTAACTAATACAGTGACAGTAAGTTTTTTCCTGACATCGGATATTGTTCCTAGAGTGTGCTGATGAGCAAAGTCCATGAACAGAAAGCTGATTAGAAGGATACAAAGGTGCTAGATACCTATAAGGAATTGTCGAACTTCATTAGAGATCAACGTTATTAAGACATTAAGTGTGGTAACTCACACGTGTAACTTCAGCCTGTGAGAGGCTGAGACAAGAGAATTATAAAATAAGAATCAAAATAATAACAAAAGATGATTTTCTCTCATATAGTTAGAAAATAATATAAAATTACGTTGATCATCAGTTGTGGCAAGCACAGAAGAGTCTATTGCTGCATTACTAACTGTTACATTAATTATTGTTACTACCTGAAATATTTTCCCAGTTAATACCACAAACCTTAGCAACATTTCATCTGTTTTGAAGAAATAGTTCTAAACCTAAGAATCAATATTGAGAATACATTCAGACACAAATTTAAAGTTTATATGTAAATATGTTCATTATTTGGTTGTGCCTAATAAGGGCAAATTAAAAACCATCTAAATAATTGCCACGACAGAAATATGTGTGTGGGTATGTTTATCTGTTTTATACATGGAGATTTTTTGCAGCCTATAAAACCAATAAGATTGTACAGATGTTACAACAATATTAAAAGAGTCTGCTCTCACGTTCAGTCAAAACAAAGGGCAAATGAGAAAAAGCATTGAAAAATACATAACAAATTATTACAAAAATACATAACATATAATAATAACATATTATTATATAATAATGCATTTTTAAAAATTCAAAGACAATACATTATAATGCTAATATTGCTTGTCTTGGGGTGATAAAGTTATACTTTCAAAAACAACCTGTTTCACTGCATTGTACCAACTTTCCAACTCTTAAGCAGTGAATGTCACAAAATGCAGACTGACCAAGACTTCATTATCTCTATTTTGTACGTTAATAAAGACTTCCATAGTTCTCGGAATTTAAAACAATAAGATTCAATTTAATGCACTCACGAAATGGCAGTAGTACAAATGAGTCATCTGATACCGACGCTCACGACCATATGCTTTACATTTTCAAAATCCCATTAAGCATAAGCACTAGCACTTACTCATGGAATCCATCAGCTAGTCTCAAGAACAGAAACCACTTAATAATAGTTATGAATGTGTCATTCCCTTCCTGTCCCAGTCACAGCCAACCGTGAGCACTAATCTCACCTAATTCTGAGCCAAGAAGAATGAGCTTGGAGTACATCGCTAGCTGTAGTCTATTGGCAGCTGCCAGGCGAACAGTGACCCACCTGCCACTCCACACCACTGCTCTGTGCTCACCCTCACTGGACCACAGCATTTTCTCCACACAGCTCTGGAAGAACCAGCAGTTCAGTGCCTCAACTGTAGTCCTAATTTTACATTTTATTTTTTCCTGAGAGGTCAAGTTCTCACAATCAGAACCCTAATCTTCTAAAGCTCTTTCTTGTATTCAGGATTTAGGTTTGTTTCTTTAAATTCTACTACATTTTTTTTTAATGAATCTCTAACAAGGCCTCATTGAATCAACCCATAACCACAGCTTTCTTAGTGACCTGCTGACCTAGTCTAGCAATATTTTCTGCCATACTTAATGCTATCATATCAAATATGGAGCTTTAAAAATTAAAGCAGAAACTAACAACAAGTGAAACCTGGCCTGGTTCAGAGTTGAGTCCACAGTGGTTTCCTGTGGACAGTTCTGCTGGTTTTCCTCTATTACTGCAACCTCAAGCCCATAGTCACGATCCAAACTGTGGCATGTTCCAACACCAATAAAGACTCAGAAGTCTTTCAGCTAATGAGTTGATTAATATTTAATAATCTACTTAGAAAGTAAAACAAATGTATCAAGATAGAATTTTGCAATCGGTGGAAAGTATTTTTTCTTCTGTGTTAAAATATGCATGCAACTATATCACATGTATAAATATTATGCAAGTCGTTTTTACAGTTTCCATCTGCTGATGATAAATATGGTGTTGATTTTATAATTCGGTTCTAATAAAGCCAAAGTCATATGTGAGAATGCATTTTTCACATTGATGTTGTTGGTTATGAGAACTGAGGAAAGATGGATCGGAATAACATAAAACATTTGTATTACCAGAAAAACATCCCAACCGGCATGCCTTATCAATGAAGAGCTATTCTCATGTGCAGATTCCTAAAAACACTGACAATTTTCCTGTGTTACAAACTCCCAACAGTTCCTCACCTCTCCAATAATAATCATCCATTCACTCCTGCATCCAGTTATGCATGCATGAGTTCATATTGATTTGTTCACAAAGAGAGTATATCAGCACCTTTAGTTCAGGCATTTTGTTTTTTATGAACTAGTTTGATTTTTAATTAGGTGTACACATGAGTGTCTGTGAGGGGAAGGGGTATATCACTATTAATATAGTTGAGAGGCCAGAAGGTGTTGGGTTCCCCAGGAGGTGGAATTATTTGAAGTTGTGAGTTGTCGCACTGGGTGGGTACCAGGGACAGAACGCAGATCTGCTGGGAGTGCAGTGTGTGCTTTTAACCAGAGTCTATCCAGCCCCCTCAGGCAGTTGCC
>CABHPP010129650.1:0-19414 GCA_902168425.1 Peromyscus attwateri | reverse complement strand
AAAAAAAAAAGCCCTTTTATGTCATTATGAGACAAGGAACCTCCAAAGATGTTGTGGAGTTCACTTTCTGTTGGCATCTACCACAGGACGTGCAGCCTGCCCTTATGGGTAGTTAGTTTCCCCAATGATGCTCCTCTGGAGGAAAGCAAATTTTCATTTGCAAATGGTTATCAGTTGTAGATTATTTCTGGGTTAGGGTTGAGGACAAGTGTCTCCTTCTCCTTTCAGCTCTAGGACCCACTTATTGCAGACCAGTGCAGGCTCTGTGCATGCTGACTCAGTCTCTGTGAGTTCATATGAGCTCTGCTCATGTTGATTTGGAGGGCCTTGTTTTCCTGGTGTCTTCTATCCCCTCTAGCTCTTAAACTCTTTCTGCCTGCTATTCTGTGGGGCATCCTGAGCTCTGAGGGGAGAGATTTGATTGAGACATCCTTTTTGAGGCTAAGTGTTCCAAGGTCTCTCACTCTTTGCGTCATGTCTGGTTGTGGGTCTCTGTATTTGTTCCCACTTTCTGCAGGAGGATGTAACACGAATCTTAAATGGTCTTATTGATAAAACAAAAACAAAAAAAAACCCAAAAAAACCATGGAGCCAGATATTGGGGTGAAAGCTGAAAGATCAGAGAAACAGAACAAGCCACAGCCAACCCCACTTTGCCAGCTCCTCAACTGATCCTGTTTCCTCTGACTGGAAGCCTCTGAGTCCTCACCCAAAAGTGTCCCCACTGAATTGCTGCCCAAAAGCCTCTAGTTCCTGGTCTTCATGTCTTATATACCTTTCCGCTTCCTGCCATCACTTCCTGGGATTAAAGGCATGTGTCCTTCCCAAGCAAAGATATGAAATCTCAAGTGCTGGGATTAAAGGTGTGTGCCAACATGCCTAACTCTGTTTCCAGTGTGGCCTTGAGCTCCTAGAGATCCCCAGTGGTAGGATTAAGGGTGTGTACCACCACTGTCTGGCCTCTATGTCTAATCTAGTGGCTGGCTCTGTTCTCTGATCCCCAGGTAAGTTTTATTTGTTAGAGCAAAAATAAAATATCAGGACAGGAGGAAACTTTTCTGATGATTGCTGAGAAAGGCACTGATCTATGAATTCAGCAGAATGTCATTAGAAATCATTTTATAGCTTGCATTTTTGGTTTTTGGGTGTTTGCCTTTGGAAGAGTAGTATTTGATTTTACCCTGGGTTCTTGGACAATCCAGTCTCAGGTTCTTGGTCACACAAGCAGTGTCCGGTGTGTGTTTCATCTTGTGAAGTGGATCTCAAATCAAATCAGACATTGTTTGGTTATTCCCACCAGCTGTGTGCCACCACCACACTAGCACGTCTTGCAGGCAGGAGACCACTGTAGATCAAAGGGTTTTTAGCTAGGTTTGTGTTTATGTTTTTCCTTTGGTATCAGGTGGTATGCCTTCCTGTACGAAAGACGCTAGCACACAGTGGTGAAGGCTCTACGGAGGCACCGGCTCGACTTCTCCATGTTCATCAAGCTGTGTAGGTGTTCTCTTCAGCAATGGTCCTTGCTGACAGCTTGTGGAGAGTAACCTATAGTCTCGGGAACAACTTGGGTTGTGTGGGGGTTCCCTCAGGACCCATTTGGCCAGCAACTCAACTAGATGTAACCCAGTCCTGGTACTGGAAGCTTCATTTGGCGATGGGATGTCCAGGTGGGGCTTCATCTCTCCCAATATTTGACCATTTCATTTAGATTGCCTTCATATATGTATATGTTTTAGGGAACATCTACTGTATTAGGTTTCCATACTACCCCTCAAAAGGCCCTAAATTTCAGCTGTCTCTCCCCATCATCCTTCCTTTGTCTCCCCCTCCCCTCCCCCTGTCCCCTTTTTCCTCCCATCCTAGATATCACTGACTATCTACTCTCTTTCCTTTTCTAAGGAGATCTGCCTGTTCCCCTAGTGCCTTACTCTCTACCTAACATCTGAAGTTCTGTGGATTATAGCTTAGCTGTCATTGACTTCTCCACATATAATATCCACGTCCCCTATGTGTCATTCTGGGTGGTTACCTCACTCAGGATGATTGTTTTTTCTAGTTCCATCCATTTACTTGTGAATTTCATTTTTTTTAACGGCTGAGTAATACTCAATTGTGTAAATTTATCACATTTTCTTTATTGATTCTTGTATTGAGGGACATCTAGGTTGCTATCAATGAAGAGAGCAACACTGAATGAACATGGCTGAGCAAGGGTCTCTGTGGTAGGATGAGGCATCCTTTGGGTATATGCCCAAGAGTGGTATAGTTGGATAGTTTTTAGTTTTGTTTTGTTTTGGTTTGGTTTTGGGTTTTTCAAGACAGGGTTTCTCTGTGTAACAGCCCTAGATTTCCTGGAACTAGCTCTGTAGACCAGGCTGGCCTGGGACTCAAAGAGATCCGATTGCCTCTGCCTCCCAAGTGCTTGAATTAAAGGTATGCACCACCACAGCCTGGCTAAGGTAGATCAATTCCCATATTTCTGAGGAACTGTCAAACTGATTTCCATAGTGACTGTACAAGTTTGCAGTCCCAACTGCAATGGATGAATATTCCCCTTATTCCAAATCCTCACCAGCATGAGCTGTCGATTGGTTTTCTTTGTTGTTGTTTTTTGTTTTGTTTTGTTTTTACTTTCAGCAAAGTAGCTGGATACTAAATTATCTTTAAAAAGTCAATAGCCCTCCTATAAGCAAATGACAAACAGACTAGGAAAGTAATCAAGGAAACAACACCTTTCTCAATAGCCTCCAATAATATAAAATATCTTGGAGTAACTCTAACCAAGCAAGTGAATGGACAACCTTGTCTTTCTTGTACCTGATTTGATTGGAATTGCTTTGAGTTTCTCTCCATTTAAGCTGATGCTGGCTATGGGTTTGCTGTAAACTGCCTTTATTATGTTGAGGTTTGTCTCTTGAGTTGCTAATCTCTACAGGCCCTTTATCATGAAGGTGTTGGATTTTGTCAAAGTTCTTTTTTTGTGTTGAATGAGATGATCATGTCTTTTTTTTTTTCTTTCAGTTTGTTTATATGGTGGATTACATTTAACAACTTACTTATGTTGAACCATCCCTGTATCTCTGGGATGAAGCCTACTTGATCATGGTGGATGATCTTTTTGATGTGTTCCTGGATTCTGTTTGCAAGTATTTTATTGAGAAGTTTTGCTTCTGTGTCTATAAGGAAAATTTGTCTGTAATTCTCTTTCTTTGTTGGGTCTTTCTTTATGTAATTTGAGTATCTGTAACTGTGGCCTTATAAAATGAATTTGACAATGTTACTTCAGTTTCTATTTTGTGGAATAATTTGAAGAGGATTGGCACTAATTCTTCTTTGAAATTCTGATAGAATTCTACACTAAAACCATCTGGCCCTGGGCTTCCTTTGGTTGAGAGATTTTTAAGGACTGCTTCTATTTTACTGGAGGTTATAGGTCTATTTAAATTACTTATCTGATCTTGATTTAACTTTGGTAAGTGGTATGTATCGAGAAAATTATTTATATCTTCAAGATTTTCCAGTTTGTTAGAGTACAGGTTTTTAAAGTATGTCCTTATAAAACTCTGGGTGTCTTTGGTGTCTTACATTATGTGCCCCTTTTGATTTCTAATTTTGTTAATTTGGATATTCTCTCTTGTCACTTTAGTTTATTTGGATAATGGTTTATCAAACTACTGATTTTCTCAAAGAATCAACTTTGTTTAATTGAATTTTGTTTGTTTGTTTGTTTATATTTTAATTGATTTCAGCCCTAAGTTGATTACTTCTTGTCATCTGCTCTTCTTCGCATGTAATTTCTTCCTTGTGTTCTAGAGCTTTCATATGTACTGTTAAGTTACTAGTATGAGATCTCTCCAATTTGTTTATATAGGCACATAGTTGCTTGGTTAGAGTTACTCCAAGATATTTTATATTATTTGAGGCTATTGTGAAAGGTGTTGTTTCCCTGATTTCTTTCTCAGTCCATTTGTCATTTGTGTATAGGAGGCCTACTGGTTTTGTGAGTTAATTTTGTACCCAGCTACTCTGCTGAAAGTGTTTATCAGCTCTCCAAGCGTTTCCTGGTGGAACTTGTAGGGTCACTTATGTATAGTATCATATCTTCTGCAAATAAAGATATTTTGACTTCTCACTTTCCTATTTACACCTCCTTGATCTTCTTCAGTCGTCTTATTGCTCTAGCTATCTGTATCTGTTGAGACTTGCTTTGTGTCTCAGTATGTGATCAGTTTTGGAGAAAGTTCCATGAGGTATTGAGAAGAAGGTATATTGGGTCAAATGTTCTGTAAATATCTCTTAGATCCATTTGGTTTATAACATTGGTTAGCTCCAGCATTTCTCTGTTTATCTTTTGTCTCAATGACCTGTCTATGGGCATAAGTGAGATACTGAAGTCTCTCACTATTTGTGTATGAGGGCCAACATGTGGCTAAGCTGTAGTAATATTCCTTGTATCTGATGCATGGATATTAAGAATCACAATATTCTCTCGGTGGATTTTTCTTTCGACGAGGATGTAGTATTTTTCCCTAGTCTGCTACCAAGCTTGGGATAAGACTAGGGGACTGGATACAGAGGAGTAGAGGAGAGTGAAGATGTGAAGCTAGCCTTCTTGCTTCTCTGTCCTACTTGATTCTCTGGCAGGCTTAGCTGGCTGGTTCCCAGAGAATTCCTGCTGGAGTTGGGGGCTGGGATAACAAGATGAGGAATGTTGGAGAAGAAGACCTGAATGATCCCCTGGAGATGGGGGCAGAGAGGAGGAGGAAGCCAGAGTAGGTGGTCTGCTGCAGAGATGAGGGTGAAATTGGGGCACTGGATTTGGAGGAAAGGAGGGTAAGGTGAAGATCATGAGTTAGGCACCTGCTTTGCTGGCTGAAGTGACTACAGTGAACTTTTAAAACCAGGTTTTCAACTCTCTTCTCCCTAAATAAGTGGATTTCACTAGCTGGTCCCCAATTCTTCTACTTAGGTACCTTTGAAAGATTTATCACTGTTTCAAACATCTCAATGTGATTGAAAAATCTTTATCACTTTCTTTTTTGTTTTGAAAAAAAAATTTTTAATCTTAAAGAGACCACTAATCATATTGATACAACATGGATATGTTCAATGTACCTAGACATCGTTAAGATTCATTTTTCTCTGCCATAAAATGAGAGAAGCTCTTGGATAGATGACCCTCCAGTTGTAGAATAGTATGCTTTATACTAGTGTCTTAGTTACTTTTCATGTTTTGTAATAAAATACCATAACAAAACCAACTTTAGGGGAATGGGCTTGTCTGTACTCAGTTCAAGGATAAAGTCCATATTGGTGTTAAGGCAGTTGATTATTGTAACCGCCCCCTCACCCCCATCAAGAATCAATCAGAGAGTGATGAATGCTTGTGCTAAGCTCAATCAATTCTTTTCAGATGGCCCAGGGGATGGTGCTGCCCACAGTGGGTGGTTCTACTCATCTCAATTAATTGAATCAAGGTAGTCCCCTAGAAGCATGCCAAGAGGCATCAGAGCCCAGGAAACTACATGGGGACTTTCTGAGTCACAGCATATACTACACACCCACATAGCCAGATCAACTATAGGACCACACTTTGGGATGATCCTTCCGGACTCTATTCTGTATCCTTTCAAGTGATCGCTGATAAGATTTAAAAAAAAAAAAAAGAAAGAAAGAAAGAAAGTAGAATAGCAGATTTTATTATAAAAGGAACCTGTTGATCGTCAATATTTCTCAGTTCTTACACATAAAGTATAAACTCAGCATATCTCGTGTGCTAAAACTCATCAATTACCGCATCAGAGCAAAGCCAAGTACCTTATCACTTTGTATCCAAATATAGGTGAACAATGGTCTTGATTTCATGATTATGGTGTCTTAGGAACAATTGCAGTACTGTTGCTCCATGTCTGTGAGCTTGTATAAACCCCCAAAAGCTCCTATACACTCCCCAAACAGTGGCAAAGTAGACATAAGGTATCATAAATAAATATTCTTATTTCAAAAGGGAAAGATCTGGGTCAAGATGATTTTATACCGACCATTTGTCGAGTCCTGATCTTGCTGGTAATGTTATTATAATTTGGGCTTTTATGTGGTTGGTTGGTTGCTCACTGTTTTAATTTTTATTACATTTATTGTGTGCTTAGGTATGCACATGCCACGGCACATGTATGGAGGTCAGAGGACAACGTTTGGGAGTTGGTTCTCTCCTTGAATTATGTGGGTCCCAGGAACTGAACTTAGGTTGTCAGGTTTGGTCACAGGCACTTTGTCCACTGAGCCATCCCACTGACTTCTCCTTTGTTCATTAAGATACGGTCTCATGTCATCCAAGCTGGCCTCAAACTCGTTATGTAACCAAGGACGACCTTAAAATTACTAATCCTCTTGCCCCTAGGACTGAAATCTGGGGAACACGGGCATATGCAACCATACCTGTGGCAATATTTTTGTGCTGGCACGGTTTCTCAAAATTCAGTGGATTTTCTGTGAATCTCCCTGGTGCTTCCACACCTTGTCTAACAAGGTCGCACCTTGACTAATAAGCTTCTTTGTAAAAGATCTTTACACTGTGAGAGCCTGGAAAGTCATGCACTTACTAGGCTTCTTGGAGCCCTCTCATGTGTTATGAGGATCTTTGGAGCACATCCTCAACTACTTTAAAGTTTTTTGACAGCCAGTGAGATTGCTCAGCTGGTGAGGGCACCTGACAACCCAAGCTTGACAGTCCAAGTTGCATGTACGATGGAGGAGAGAGTCAGCCCCTGCAGGTTTTCCTCTGACCTCGTTCTGGGTCTTTGTGATCAGGGCTTCTTAAGAGTTCTCTACTGGTGATCCCAGGAATCTAGGTATATAAAAATAGAATTATTAACAAATAAAACATTTACTAATGGTAAACCATAAAGAAATCTATTTTAAGTTAATTCTTTGACATACATACAATTTTGCCACTTATTAAAGACAAGCGCACATTTTATGAGGTTGGTGTGCTTGTTTATTTTTACACAAAGAATTAATTTTGGCTATTCATACTTTAGGACATAGAGCATCTTTGGTTTCTTTTTTTTTTTTTTTTAAACTGGCTGATATTTTGATTTTATAACCGTCAACACTGAGAATGCCACTTCTCCTAAATACATGGTACAGAACGGCAGAAGTATACTTAGGAGGATCTCAGAAGTTGTTGAAAATTCTGTTCTAATCCCAATCCAAAATTCATCGGATAATGTTTTTTAAAGTGTTTTATGTGTATGAGGGTTTTGCCTACATGTGTGTATACTGCATATACGTATCATCTCCTCAGAGGCCAGAAATGAGTACGGGATACCCTGGAACTGGAGTTACAGACGGCTATATGCCTCCAAGAAGGTGCTGGGAACTAACCTGGATCTGCTGCAGAGCAACAAGTGTTCTTAATTGCTGAACCACCTCTCTAATCCCTAAAGATATTTTTCTATGAAACTGAAGTCAGCAACTCAAACAGCAATTTTTAAGTCAATCATTCTAATATGCTATAATATAAAGACTCATTAACTTTATGCATGCTAAGAAACGATGGTAGAAGAAAACAAAACAGTAAATTGTTTAAAGAATCTGGGCTCTAGAATATGTTTCTTTTAAAAATATATGTGCTGGTTATTGAACCAGTGGCCTTGCAAGTACTAAGCATATAATCTACCACTCAGCTACACCCCAGTATGTGTCTTACCTAAGTTTCTAGTACACTTACCTTGTTACTTTTGGACAGTCTGATTGAAATAATATGCCAGAAATGTAGGGTACTGGTGGCGTGTCAGAGGAGCAGCAGGTGGCAATTGAAGTTCAAGGTGTCAGCCCACCAGGAGGCAACTCCCTGATGGATGAACCTTGGATAGGCAAGGCCCTGAGACCACACACCCCAGAATGTCTTTTGCTTCTGCTGTGCCCTTACATATTTGCTGCTGCTATCTTTCTCTGGTATCTGGCACGGTGTGAATGGGTGTGGGGAGATTCCCCGTTGCCTGTAATGTAGTGTATTTATCTCACGGAAACATCCTGTTCTACTGGCATTTTTACCTGTGGATTATTATGAAGATGAATTTCTTCCTAAGCTGCACTGTCTAATTGATAATAATAATGTTAGTTTAAATAGAGTTTTGCTGATAAAAAAAATAAAACGAGAAAGTGTCACACAGCTAGAACACAGGAATTTCTATTGAGGAGCCATACAGACTGTGGCTTAGTTTAATGATTGAAGAAAACAACTGATTTCTGGTAGCCCCCCCTGTAGCATGAGTCTTAAAAGTTCTTATTAATAAAATCAAACCTCAGCCAGGTATTGGGGTGAACACTGGAAGGTCAGAGAGACAGAATAAGCCACAGCTACCTCACCTGGCCAACTTCTCGGCTGGTCTTGTTTCCTCAGACTGGAAGCCTCTGTGTCCTCATCTTTGAATGGGTCTCAGCTGAACTGTGCTTCTTAAAAGCCTGAATGCTTAACCAGGCCAAATGCTTAACCAGGCCAAATGCCTCGAGTTTCTGGTCCTCATGCCTTATATACCTTTCTGCTTTCTACTACCACTCCCTGGGATTAAAGGCTGGCTTTCTGGGATTAAAGGCGTTGTCACCATGCCTGGCCATTTCCAATGTGGCCTTGAACTCACAGAGATCCAGAGGGATTTCTGCCTCTGGAATGCTAGGATTAAAGTGTGCTACCACTGCCTAACCTCTGTTTAATATTGTGGCTGTTCCGTCTCTGACCCCAGATAAGTTTATTAAGGTACACAATATTTTTGGGAATACAATACCACCTCCCCACCCCCCCCACCCCCACCCCCCTAGCTTAAATTCTTTTAACCTTAATGTTGGGAGATGTGTTCACAGGTTTTGGAGTGCATAATAGCTGAAATAAAGCTTTGAAAATAACTTAAAGTTAGACTAAGATGTTTTCATCAAATAGCTTTGAGGTAAAAAACCCAAGAAGACAATCTAAAGTTTGAGAAAGGCACATAGTTTAATGAGGAACTTGTTAAGGTGAGGGAACAAGAACAAAGCAGCCCAATTATCACTAGCTGACGCACTTTTCTTGCTAGGATTAGTTGATGACCAAAGGTGATGATTAATTCCTTGTACCCATTTCTGCCCTCAATCTCCTGATTTAAAAACAAAACAAAACAAAACAAAAAACTATTGATGAGTGGGTATGGACCCCAAAGATTTGAACTAGAGCAGACTGATTCTTTTTCATATATAAAAGTTTAGGTTTGTGATGCCTTTAAGATTCCTTATAAGATTACCTTTCAAGATAAGTAGTAAAGTAATTGGCCCTTTCTTTGTAACTGTAAAATGCAGCCTACCAGTAAAAGACCTGACTGAGAAGAATATCTTGCTTGCCTACATGGTTAATCTATAACAAGTTGCTTGGGTATAAATGTATGTGGGTTCCTGGGATAATTTGTTTTTCACCTGTAATATGTAAACATATTCACCTGTAAGATGAAAACATATTTTTACCTGTACTCATTATAATCATTCACTTGAAAAATAGAATGTAACCACATTGTAATCCCTATATTGCTTGAAAAAACTTTGTTGGGATATAAGCTATAGAAAAATATATATAGTAGAAAAGAACACAGAAGAATAGAGAATAAAGAAGGAAACCATCAAGAGAAAGTGTGAGGGTCTTTTTCCCTAACACCCTCAGATAGAAAAGTCTGGTATGCACTGACACTGTGGATTCCTTTAAAGCCTTGTGATGATGGAGGCTGGCCCCCCAGGCAGCGACAATAGTGTACTAATGTGATGTTTCTGTGTATTTATTTTCCCTTGTCTGTCCAGAAGATGTACTAGGAGGTATAAAAGTTAAGCTAGTAGCTGTGGATATAATTAGATGCCAAGGGTGTTTTCATGGCATACACAGGGTCCTGTATTTGCTCCTCAGTACTGCCCCCAAATAAAAACAAAATGCTGACCTAGATATAAAACAAAATTAAGGAAGTTTATCTCATACAAATACAAACTGTTTCTAATCAGTAACAAGTCTTTCTTGGTCCCACCAGCCAGCTCCCAAATACTGATATGGAGACCTATTATTAATTATGAAAGTTCAGACTTAGCTTAGGCTTGTCCTCCCAGCTCTTATAACTTAAATTAACCTGCTTTTATTAATCTACATTTTACCATGTGGCTTTTTAATCTTTCTTTCATTCTATATGCCCAACTCCCTCCATGTCTCATTGACCAATCCTCTGCCTCTTTATTATCCTCTCTTACTTCTTTTCTCTGCCTAGAAGTCTCTCTTGCCTAGCTATTGGCCATTCAGCTCTTCATTAAACCAATCACAGCAATATATTATATATAATATATTATATATAATGTATATTAAACCAATCACAGCAATATATCTTCACACAGGGTACAAATATCCCACAACACTGATCCTCTTTTCTGATAGAGATTTGTTTTGTTGAAACAAGTTCTCACTATGTAGTCTTGGCAGTCCTGGAGCTCACTATGTAGACCAGGCTAGCCTCAAACTCATAGAGTTGGCCTGCCTCCTGAGTACTGGGATTTAAAGGCATGTACCAACACATCCAGCTTCTGATAGAGATTTTTAAAGAGATATGCTTTCTAGATTGGACTTCATCCTATATACCTAGAGTGTATTAGTATACTCTAATAAAGATCTGGAATAACAACTACAATTCTACTTTGTTTTACATCTATGGGTATTTGGTCTCCATGAAAGTCTGAGCACCACATGTATGTCTGGTACCCTTGGAGGACAGAAGAGAGTATCTGATTCCCTAGAACTGGAGGTACACTAATGAACAGCCATGTGGGTACTGAGAATTGAACCCAGATTCTCTGCAAGAGTAGCTAGTGCTCCTAACTGTTGAGCCATCTCTCCAACCCCAACAAAAGGAATTTTTGCTACTACTTGGACTTCTTGATTGAGTTTATACTAATCTACTTTAATCTATGATGTGTTTTCTAGGAGGCAAAATAGTGAATTTAATGGAGATATTATGGGACCATAAACCCCCATCTTTAGGTCTTCTGCAACTCTCTTCAGGTCACAGAAGACATTAAAAAAAAGAAGACATCAAAGATTTGAATAATACTCTACAGTAGTTCCATGGCATTTATATAACAATTCACTTAACAACAACATAGTAAACATTCTTTTCAAGCACAAATGGAACATTCACCAAGATGAGCCATAAATGGATCCATTAAACAATTCTTATTTAAAGTATGGATTAAAATTGAATAGATGATGTTCACTAAATATAATAGAATCAAATTAGAAATCAAGAGCAAGAATATATCTGAAAAATTCTCATATTTTGAAGTTAAATAACATCCTTCCAAATACCCTATGAGTCTTAGAAGAAGCAAGGAAAGCTCAAAAAATACTTTAAACTCAATGAAAATGAACTCTATCTGTAGGTAGAGTTGATGCTTGCTTACATTCTGTACATGTCTGAATTACCCAGGTCTGTCCAGAAAATATGCCAGGGAAGGTAGAAGTCTCAGAGCTAGAGCAGATTGAGAACTCTAGCCAATGTCTCCAGGTGCCTGGCACCACTAGGAAAAGAAGTCAGAGAGGAGCAAAGGTAAGGAGTGTTTTATTACAGGTCATGAGCATGCCTTCAAAAGAAGCACCGGCCTCTCAGGAAAGAGTCATATCACCGGGTTTTTGGATAGCACATTTGCCTGGATAAATTTGAATGAAGGTGAGGATTGTGCACAGTAAGGGGAAGTGAGGGACCGTTCAGGACCAGGGTTGGGTTTTCCAAGAATAGGCTTTTCTCCCCTTATATTGGGTTTTTGGATGTGACTTGGTATCAGGTACAAGAATCAGGCTGTTTTGACAAGTTACTGATACAGAGATGCCAATTAAAACAAAACAAAGGAAAGGGAGAGGTCCTTATGGTCCACCATGTTGGATCCTGATGGTTTTGAGTGGTCTGGTGTCCACAGGTTCAGCTGTCACAAGATATCCTACTCTACAGTTGTTACCAAACCTCCAGCCACCATGCCTCTTGTTTTTCCTGTGCCTATTTATTCTGCCTCACTTAGAAAGACATTTGTAGATATTTATATTCATAATAGGAGCAAAAATCTAAAATCAGTAAGTTAAGCTTTAACCTAAAGAAGTTAGGAAAAAAGAGAAATTAAGTAAAAAAAAAAAAAATTGTCAAGTCCCGCTCGACCTATTGAATGGGTTCTGAATGGGGGAGTGTGGAATTTGGAAATGATAGCTATGAAATATAGATATAGATGAAGAAAAAGACAGAGACACAGGATAGCTTCCAGAAGGTTCTGAGTCAATACCCGAAGACCCTAAGTTTATTACTCATGGCCTTTAAACACCCAAAAGCAAGGGGGGCAAAAAGACAACCCCCTTTCAAGGACATCACGGTTTAAAGTACAAAGTACAGTCAAGTGTAAACACCTCCTTAGTACTCAAGATATCTGGTGACCATGCCTTAAGACAAAGCATCCTGTAATTAGGCCTTGAAGTATAAGACACCTGGTAACCTTGCCTTTGGCCAAAACATCCTATTATGCAGCCTTGTAGGGGAAAACAAGCTTGGACTCTCTGACCTTGAGTCAAAGTAAAAACAAGGCATAAGCTGGGGTCTCTGTGGACCCCATAATGAAGAGAAATATGTCAGACATGGTGATATAATCTTGTAATCATTATGTCTGGAGGCTGAGGCCAGGGAATGTAACCTAGGCTATTTAGGGAGTTAGAGGCTAGCTTGAGATACACAGTGAGAGTCAAAAGGAAACAAACAAACAAACAAACTAACAGGGCTAGGAGAGATGACTCAGCAGTTAAGAGTGATTGTTGCCCTTCCAAGGGACCCAGGTTTAGTTTCAAGCACCCACATGGGACAGCTCACAATTTCCTGTCACTCCCCATCTAGGTGATTTGATGTTCTCTTCTGGCCTCCTCAGACACACACATGTGGACACACACATACACATACACACACACACACACACACACACACACACACACATACACAACAAACAAAATAAAATAAAGAAAAATGTCCTTTTTTAAAAAAAAGCTTAAGCTGACCAATTTAGTTTAATTTTTCTACTAAAATAAATTAAAGAAATATAATAAATTATATTACATTACATGTAGTCATTAACTCTGAGCTCAATTCCTTCTGACACATACCCGGGATTGAATATGTACAACATGGCGCTTAGATACTGGAATAATTCAGACTATAAAAAGTCTCTTTCTCCCTCTCTGTCTCCAGTGTCTCTGTCTCCTTTCCTGTCTTTTCCCGGCTGCTCTTTGGTTTTTCAAGACAGAGTTTCTCTGTGTAACAGCTTTGGATGTCCTGGAACTCGCTCTGTAGACCAGACTGGCCTCGAACTCACAGAGATCCGCCTGCCTCTGCCTCCCAAGTTAAAGGCTCAGGACATCACCACCTGGCTTCCTGTCTTTTATTAACAAATTTCACACACCAACTGTGAGGAAGAAAACAGCCATCCACTTACCCACTTTAAGGCATGTCTTTCACTGTTACCTACATCACGGACATGTTGGATTTTTAAGTCACAGAATAAATGGAGAGGCAGGCTTGTTGGTGCCACCTGTAATTCCAACACTGGGGAGGCTGAGATAAGGGCATAACTGGTTCAAGGGCAGCCTGGTCTTCATAGCGTCATCTGCAGGCCAGCTAGCTTTAAGTGTATAGGGAGACACTATTTATAAATAAATAAATAAATAAATAAATAAATAAATAAAGCAAGGGAGTTGTTATTTGAAGGAAGCATTAAGAGGCATTATGCCAGGCGGTGGTGGCGCACACCTTTAATCCCAGCACTCGGGAGGCAGAGGCAGGTGGATCTCTGTGAGTTCGAGGCCAGTCTGGACTACAGAGTGAGTTCCAGGACTGGCACCAAAACTACACAGAGAAACCCTGTCTCAAAAAACAAAACAAACAAACAAAAAAAAGAGGCATCACAATGTTTGTTTATTTTAATTAATTTAATTCTTTGGCTTGGTTTTCTTCTGAACATTCAGCAACCAAATTTAATAATCTGTTTTACAGATACAGATTTGTAAATGTAGGACTCTAGGATTTAATAATCATATCATTTTGCTTCTGAATAATTCCTATTCATAAATCAAATGTAAAGCTGAAGAAAATAGAAAACACCTCCTGTTTTGTGACAATTTTTGAATAGGAACCTGCAGAATGACCACTCCCCCACAGCTTCCTGCAGAGTGGTCATTTCCCCCACAGCTTCCTGTAGAGCGGTCATTTCCCCCACAGCTTCCTGTAGAGCGGTCATTTCCCCCACAGCTTCCTGTAGAGCGGTCATTTCCCTCACAGCTTCCTGCAGAGCGGTCATTTCCCTCACAGCTTCCTGTAGAGCGGTCATTTCCCCCACAGCTTCCTGTAGAGCGGTCATTTCCCCCACAGCTTCCTGCAGAGCGGTCATTTCCCTCACAGCTTCCTGCAGAGCGGTCATTTCCCTCACAGCTTCCTGTAGAGTGGTCATTTCCCCCACAGCTTCCTGTAGAGTGGTCATTTCCCCACAGCTTCCTGTAGAGTGGTCATTTCCCCCACAGCTTCCTGTAGAGTGGTCATTTCCCCCACAGTTTCCTGTAAAGTGGTCATTCCCCCACACTTTCCTCACAGTGCCTACATTCACTCGAAGCTTCCATGCATGGTGTTTCTCTGTGGCAGTTGACATCCTTATACACCAAATCCATACAAATTAGTATCGTGCCCAAAAATTGGCTGCATGGTTGTTTTATCGTGGCCATGAGTCTAAAACTCCAGAAAAAGCTAACAGTAATATAGAATTGATACAAAAGCAGAACTTTTAGCAAGGATCAAAACACAAGTAAATTTTTGTATATTTTAAAATGTCCATCTTAATCAGTGGGTAGCTCTTGGCAATAAATTCATCAAATGAGGCTCACTGGAGATGAGTGAAAATCCCAGGAGTTACTCAACATTATCACGGAGCACTGGTTTGATGAAGATGCTGACTTCCTCCTCATCCTACACTAGCGTTTCCTCTCCTTAACGATGTGCTAGTTGTGCATTCCCATTAAAATACAGTGTAGATAACTTTTTTTTTTTTTTTTGGTTTTTCGAGACAGGGTTTCTCTGTGTAGCTTTGCGCCTTTCCTGGAACTCACTCTGTAGACCAGGCTGGCCTCGAACTCACAGAGATCCGCCTGGCTCTGCCTCCCGAGTGCTGGGATTAAAGGCCTGCGCCACCACCGCCCGGTCTGTAGATAACTTTTTTAAAAGGTTAGATTTCTATGCTGGAAAATTGTTTCTCTCATATTTCCAGGAAAAAAAAATCTGTTGTGTACTCGGAACTTCGACTCTTTATCTGTGTCCTTCATCTGCCTACAGTCACCTTTTCATGTGCTCTATCCGGGACTGCTATCATTCCACAGCTACTTCTTCCAACACTGCGGTTCTTTTATCTCAATGCAAACAGGAAACAGGCACCCTAGTTTGTTGGGAGTGCCTCTCACCGAACCTTGGCATTCCCACTTCGCTTGCTCTGAGAGCTTCATGCATTTGTGCATTGTCATCTCCCTTGGAGTTATCGGTGACCTTGAACTTGCATCAGATAAGCCGGAGTAGGAGAGCAAAAGGGATGGGTGTATTGTGGACTTACTTATACCCAAGAGGCCGGTGTAATGGTGTAACGGTGAAAGGTACCTTGGCAGATTGGAGCCAAGGAGAGCCACAAAGTCACACCATACAACGGGGCCCACATGAGAGGTTTATTGGGGTGGGGGTGCAGAGGCGACCTCTGAGCAAGAGCAGAAGGGAGAGTTCATTTAATGAAATAGGGACATGTACCTTGATCAGATGGCCCATCCCCGCAACCTCCCTCAAAGGGAGAACTGTGATGCCAACAGGGATTAGGCCTGGGATAGAGGGGGGTCCCACTGTGGAGCGGAACAGGGTAGCAGGGGGACTGATGGCCGCTGGTGGAGTGAAAGTGGGAAGTAGAGTGGCCTGTTGCTGGAGAGGAACAGAGGAAACAGAAGGAGCTGGAGAAGGAGCTCTGCTTTGAGGGCTTGTTAGCAAGGTCAAGAGTAGTGGAGGATTCCTCCGGTTCATAACTAGCAGGAGCTGAGTGGGAGAACAGGAGGAACAGAGCGAAGGCTTTGAGCAAAGATAAAAGAAAATTTGGACATAGGGGACCACCTCCCATTTACCCGATTGCTGTCAGAAGTTGTAAAGGGATCTAGGGCGCCAGCAGGTGGCTACTTGGATAGGTTATCTAAGGGATATTGGGGCCAGATTCGAATGCAAAGGCGGATCAAGTTTAGAAGCACTTAAGCGCTCTGATCTCACCTGATCTTGTCTGATCTCGGAATTTAGAGTCTCCCTGGTTAGTACTTGGATCTGAGACTGCCTGGGAATACCGGGTGCTGCTTTGTATGAGGATATAGCGCGTGCGCATAGTGCACAACTTGCGTCCACAGTAGCTGCGGTGTTGCATTTTGACGTATCCAGTCGTCTCTCTGTCTCTCAGTACCTAAGGGTAGACTGGTGTAAATGCCTGGATGCTAACAGTCAGCATATAAACTCATCAGCCTGTCTACTCCTCTTGGCTGACTGGCTGTGCCATTTATCTCGGATCCTGGAGTGAGCACCTTAGAGATCAGAGCCCTGTCCCGTCACAACGGACCTATTATGTGAGCTGGAACTTTGCAGCTTTAAGCCTTGGAGATTTTCAAGTTTTTGGTTTTTTTTTTTATTTTGTTATTGCTGTTGTTGCTACTTCAAAATAAGCTAGTTCTTTCCAACCGCTACCTGGATCAATAGTTGTCTCGACATCTCTGAGGCATGGTGTCCCAGCCTCTATCCTGGAACCTACACTACCCTTCAAAGACGGTGGTGGTTGTTTTTCATGTGGCATGTTCTGTCTCTCTATGTCAGTAGTTTGACATATTACCAGTACCATTTATCTACTTTGATTACACTGATACATCTCTAGTAACTGTGACTCTATTTAATAAAATGGAAACAAAATTCCTACACTCAGAACAGTCACTTCTAGCACTAACCCTTCAAATGAAACTCGGAATCCATGTTTGTATTCCTCTAGCAGCCAGGGTACATGCTACACCCATGGGACACTAAGCCCACTTGCTATACCAGGTATACATTCTGCTCCTGGTAAAGTCACAGGATGGCTGACTGGTTAGACGCCTGAGACCTGCAAACAGACATTTAGATTTCTGCAAATGAGCCTGTTGATAGACAATGAGTCCTACCAGGAAACCAAATTTGTCCTAGGATTTCTCCTATGACAGATAATGGCATATTTTCGAAAGCTTTGGCATAGAAATTAAGCTGTCTGTGACCTTTCCGTGTGCTACTTAGGGCAATTATGTCTCAACTTCTACAAGAAAATTGATGTAAATCAAAGTTCCCAATCTCATCAAGATCCCCTAATGTGTCTTAAAGCAATAATATGTGACTTATGCTCTTGCTTCAGAAGCTTAAATATAAATGATATATCATTAGCCAAAAGACTATCTTTTGAATCTGACAGATATTACCTTTCTAAAATCCTGTATGGCCTATATATGTCTTAATAAAAATAGTAAATTTTCCCATGTAGAAGCCAATATTTAATTATTAGGCCAATTCTTTTGAATTTGCAAATATTTAACCATTTTGACCTATAAAACAGCAATTTCATATGATTTAGCTAAATAACTTTGCATATATTATGCTGTTGTATTTTTCTTTGTGTACATAATGAAAATGTTGAAAAAGAATCTGGTCGTTTGTCTTCCTCAAACTATGCTCATACTCCTGTATTGCTCATCATAGTGGATGTAACATTGGCTGCCCAGTCCTCCAAGCTGAACAGGTGCCTGTGGCTAAGTCATAATCTCGCTTCACTCTTGCATCCAGCGGCTAACGGTCTCTGTTTCTCCTTAACATATGGCTGTTTGTTTTTAATTTAATTCTGGCTCCATTGCTACCCGCCACTTCCTGGGCTCAAATGTAATTTGCTATAGATGGGGTCCCCAAGGAAGAAGACTAAGATAAGATTGTAGAGCGGTGATTTATCTGGGAGCATCCTTGAACCTGCAGTAGGTTTTGAGGGAAGATATGGAAGCAGGACTGAGGCAAGGAAAGACAGGGTATGGTACCCTAAGAGAAGCTTCAGCAATGCCACAAGGTGTTCGAAAGCTTATGTAGCCATAAGCTGAATAATGGGGAAAAGAGATGAAATCTCCGTGTTTCTGCATCAACAAGCCATTGAATGCAGCCTGGGAAAGGACAATCCTTAGAGGAAGGATGCTGTCATCTACCACACAATTTCAAAGTCACATGGTAGCTGTTACTGGCAGTGTTCTCAGACGAGAAAATAAATTCCCCACTTCTAAAGGAATATACAGGTGGTGCATCCCAGAATCCACTAAAGCCTATGCTTTCCAATTCTTAGATTGTGTATTCTTTAAACTTTCAAAGTCAGTTCCTCCAGGGGTTCACAGGCATCTTTCCATAGGAAATTGTGAGGAAAAGGAGTGTGACAAAAACATTATCATCACCTTGGTGCCTAGTCTCTAAGCTACTCTGTGTTTTTCTATCCAGAAAGTCCTCTTCCTCTCAACCACTTCTTATACAGTCGTCAAGTTTCTTCCGGTGTTGATGCTGAGGTCAGGGACTGGTAACTTCACCTTTCTCTCACACAAGTGCTGTAGTTGTCCTTTAACATTAAAATTGGTGAAGCGTTTACCAAGAGATAGTGAAGTGTTTATCTAGATGCCACATATACTCCTCACTACTCCAAGAGGTGAAAACAGCTCTAAGTTTGGGTGACCAATCGGGTGAATTACTCTTGCAAACAAGACGTCTCAAATTCTTGCCTGCTGCTTCCTGGTTATAAAGAGCGTAAGGTTTCTAAGCAATAGGTATAATGGACTCTTGGGTATCTTTGAGGTAGAGTTCTCTCTTTGGGAACTAGGACTCCTTCTAAATTCATGAATCCAAGAGTTGAGAAAAATAGAAAATCCCTCCCAAGTACATCCAACCATATTGATAGCAAATGGGATTATTTCAGCTTCTCATTTATAATTCCCATCCCACTAGGGGTGGGGCTGTAGCTCAGTGGTAGAATATTTGTCTAGCAAGTGTAAGGCCCTAGATTCAAGCCCCAATAGTGCAAAAATAAATAAATAAGTAAAACAAAGCCCATATTGACACAGCAGCCCAAATCGGAGATACTGGTTGGTTGAGCTTGTGACAGACAGCTGTCATCCTCCAGATCTGTCTAGTTTCTGTAGGGGTAAGGGTGGTGCACTAAATACAGACAAGAACAGGAACATCAATCACCCTTGCAGCCTGCAGACCTTAAGGGGGTCACACTAATCTCTGTTATTTCTTTA
>CABHPP010129647.1:0-40297 GCA_902168425.1 Peromyscus attwateri | reverse complement strand
GTAGATTAACAGGCTATACTATTGGAATCCTTACTACTACTATTACAATCATGATTTGAAACTACAGCATTGGAACCATGTTTGTATTATTATTTGTGAGAATGTAATCAAGCCCATAGAAATAAGTATCTAACTCTGTTCAACCTCTTTTCTCTGTGCAATACTGCTCTTTAAAGCATTAGGTCTAAGACTTCCTTTTATACATTACAGTACTAACTGTGAGCATACATCTGAGCAAATATTAAACAAATAGTACATTAGTTATGAACCACATGAAGATATATTCTTACATATTTTTATGTGATCCTCCTTTTGTGAAGCCAACCATGTTCTATAATTTAAAAATAACAGAATAGAAAGCTATAGCTCAAACTAAAAAACAGACAAACTGTATTAAAGATCTACTTGCATGAGAGTTTCTTTTGCTATGTTTCATCATAATTTCACCAATGTAGAATTCTTAATAAAGTTGGAGAATTCCCCAGGAACAAATATAGAAATATGCACACTAATATCATTCTACCAAACACTTATAAAACAACATTATTTTTTAATGTCACAGTACTAGCTTTTCAGAAAATATCACATAGCCAATAAAACAATTCCAAAGTAAGTTTTAAACCTTAGCATCATCCCAATTAGTTACTATTGAGATTGTAAGCTTTTACACTCTATTCAAACCTCATCAATCTATGACTCAACTATCCTAGCTCCAGACACATGGCTGTGAAAGACAGTGATATTTTTCCAAGCAGAAATTTCTTATCAACATCAAGATTTTTTTAAAAAATCGAACCTACAACTATGTGCAACTAACATTAACAAAAATCATACTAATATACTTAAGGGCATATTTAAGTCTCTTTTGAGAATACTCATCAAAGCAGGTGTTTAAATTTTGAAGTTTAAAAGTAACCTAGTCCTTTCCTCTTAAAGCTAATGTAGGTTCAGCACAATAAACTCTACTTTTACATGCCTGTGATTATAACCAAATATATCAGAAAATCATAGCCTTAGTTTCAAGTAAATGCAGTCAGCTCAACTATGTGGAAGAATTTCTGAAATTAACTCCCAACTGTAAAAACCAAAATTTCAAATATTCCTTGTCTGCAATTTGCAGAGCTTGTTGTTAAAGTGGGAAAAGGACCCATAAATTCTCTGCATTCTGGGTTTTCCAAGACATAGTGAACATTATAATGGTAAGTCAACATAGAATATTGTATTTTTCATGTTAACTGATTAAAGTCTGTTCAAATGAAACCACAGCCATCAGCTTCACCTCTGTGTCACAGAATTTTAACATGTATGAGAAATGTGTTCAAGTAATCAGTAAAACTACATCCATGCACCAGTATATCTAATAGAACAAAAATGATATCCTCTTACTATGATGAGAAATAATTTAAATAACTTTGGGCTTTATTCATGACAAACAAAACTACTTACACAGTGGGGGGCATTACTTCTGCATTTTCTATATACACAAGTCATGGTCTGCATTCAATTTCCAATTCAAAAAGAAAAGTTGCAGATTTAGTAGGCAGGTTTTTGTGTGAGCACACAATTCTGAAGTGAAAAATAATAAGCCTGTAGAAAACTTCTGCCTCTTAGCAGTGTAAAGAAAAAGATTGTAGGCTGAATTAAGAAAATAAAACAAACAGATCATCCCAATAAATTATTAGCAAAAAGTTCACAATCGCTGCACTGTCCCACTAAGGGAGCAGGGATATAAAAGTGACACAGAAGAAAAATGCCACAAGAAATACATTAAAATAGCCCCTTTGCTTGGTATGGGAAAAACCCACACCCTCAGCAGACTCTCCCTTCCCACCTTTTTAGCTACATGATAAAATGGCAAGTATCCAAGTCATGAAAAGTAATTAACTATCTGGTGATGTTGCTGCCAAACTTAACAAAAACAAATCATGATTAAAAACAGGAATGTATTAGAAAACTTATTTTCAAAATGTTCTTTCAAATTTTAATAAATTAAATCAGAGAGGTTTTTAACTTAACAAATAGTATTTAAATACTTTTGTACTTCATTTAGTCTCCTTAGCTCACCTTAGGAAACTTATCTTGTATAAAGTATAGATATATAAAGAAATTCATTAAATAAGTAAAAATAGTTTGGCATTGCCATGCACTTTTACATGGAAACAAATGCATTTAACTCATTAAAAAGACATCAGGATTTTATATATATATTTTAAAGGGCAAATTTAAATATTCAGTTAATATCTGACATTATTTTTAAATGACTACTCAGCAGAAATATGTATTTGCTAAGATGTTGTCTTTCAATACAAATGAGCTTTGTAATTAATGCCCTAGAAATCATTCAAGGGATAAATTAAGAAAATTAATACTGTTTTATTTTAAACAAACAAACAAAAAACCACTTTGAATTTTAGTGCTTTTTAAGACACACTTGTTAGTAACAGCAAAGGTGTCAAAAATAGAATTCATTTTAGCATAAATAAAAGGTGAGAACACTACTGTTTAATCATATTCATAAAGAAATCTATGTTTTATTTTTCTTTATTTTTTTTTAAACTTGCAGCCAATCTCAACCAGTGAAATTTTTTATCTTCAACTTTACTTGGCTCTGTTTTTAATCATAGCTTTAGAACAACTGGACAATGAACCTGGGTATCCTAGTGAACTTTCTTAGTCCTGCAAAGCCTAGTAAATACACAGTCATCACTCTGCTCCCCTTGACAGCGTGGAACAGAGGTATTACTGTTACTATCTTAAATGTTTCTTCCTTTAGGCTGAAGTGGGGAATCTACTTGTGATTTAGACAGTTACCAAATTACCAAAACTAGCACAGCAACTCTTAATGAGCAAACCATTAATGATCTTCCAACTGGAGCCCCTGTTCAAATACCTCACCTTGTTAGCACAGAATGAGGTGTTCAATCAAGAGACTGGGAATTGGAAGTACCAGGGCACAGTTTTGAGTGGTGATTACAAGGGCGAGAGGGTGAGTGCCAACGTAACAGTCTTCTACCCTGCAGGAAGCTGAGAAACCTTCAAGTCTACATTTGTAAATCAGGGCTGATGATTACAGCAGTCACCAGCAAAGAACATAGGAAACAATTATTTGCACCATTCTTCCACTGTTTTAATTTGCTCTTAAAATGAACAAGATGATCCCAAGAGTCATTGGCATTTTGTCTTTAGAAATTTAGAGCCTACTCTAGGAGTTTTCTGGCATTGAAAGGCAAGCAAAAGCCTCAGTGGATAATTTTAAGCAATCATTATTTTCTTTTCACAAATGACTTGATTATTCAGATTTACTGACTTAAAATATATACACTGTTCTCTGGGAGTTTGAGATATTTAAGTTGTGGAGTTTTAAAGCATAAAACATACTTGTTGGTTTTTAATATTTTGTGTTATTGTTTCTCATTTAAAATACTGTGACAGGCATTGAAGCGACGCTAATTTTTAAGAAATACGTTATTTTAATCTGCTCTTTGGCCACTGGAAGTTACAAATGGTTTGCTAAAATACTTTTGCTATGGCTACCCTGTTTAAGTTCCTTCAAAGAATAACAGTGGCATAGTATCAAACTTATGTTTAAGTGAATATATTTAAGCAAAAATTTTATTTTTTTAAATATGCATCATTCATCTTAAAGGGAAAAGTTGCACCAGAAATAGAAAACTAAACCTTTCAAAGCCAGTATTCTGGATTGGTTTTATTACTATTAAGCATATATTTTTAACTGAATAGATTAATTCTATTAATAATTAATTAATAGATTAATTAAAAGTTATGAGCAATAAAGTATTTTTAGTTAGAAAAATGAGACACAAATATATATTAAATTTTTCGTCTATGTTATAAAAGTCAACTATACTTTATAGATGGGCTTATGTTTTTTCCTCTTGATTGTTTAAGGGCAATGTACAAATCTGTTAAGGGGTAGTATGCAAATTAATAGCAAGCAGTAGAGTCAGCATGTAAAATGACTAATTATATTTTTATGTCTATATAATTTCTTAAACTGTTTCATTATTATTTAATCTGAGAAGGGATTTTCAAAAAACATAATGACGAGCTAATTTTATTTCAAGCAAATACATTAAACACAGTATCTGTAAGTCTATATTTTCTTCATTAGATGCTGAAACTAGAAAGCAGCTTTTTTTTTAAAGACTTTGATCTGTTCCTGAACTTGAAAACATTATAGGGTACTGTTTATCTAAGCCAGAAAGGATAATAATATAACTGTAATTACTTGAAATGGACTTCTGAAAATCCACTTGGATAATATGGTTAAATTTACCTTGGAACAGACTTACTAGAGTGCCTTGTTTTTTTTTTCTTGATTGTTGCTCCTATGAGTTTATTTTCTGAATGGTGTGCTATTGGCTTCCTGTGCTCAATTAACAGTTTAAAATACACCAAACCCATATGAGAAATCACCTGCAATGTTACATATTACAATTGCATCCTTACCCTAAGCCTACAGCGATCACTACCAACTTCTTTCAAGCAGGAAAACCCGCTTCATCATAACCTATTCAAATGTAGAGGGCGCTGCTGTTCATGGATTTTTGAAAGTGTTTCAGAAGCAAACACATTCACCTATTAATTTAGTTTTTGTTTTTCAAAACCTGCCTGTAAATTCCAAAGGCATTATTAATGTGTAAACTCTGGGTTTAAATTTAAAGTAACTGAAAAATACTTACATAGTACAGTATTAAAGTTGTACATGTCACTGTGCAAATAAGCATTTTTAATTATCCTTGATTTCTAATTGTCTACAGATTAGTTTAGATATTCCAATAACTAGACTTTATATATTTTAATTTTCTGACATTATAGTTATGCAAAAGAATAACATGGTGCACTGCGATGCAGACTAAAAGTTTAAGAATGTCATTATTTTCACATGAGATGAAGGAAAGTATGAAGTAAATGTAAAGGTGATTAGTTCTGGGTAGAAATTGTGTATTTTCAGTACTCTGTTACAATGTTTTGGGTGTTTGAAATTTTACAAAGGAAAGATTGAGGAAAATGTTCCAACCATTGGTTGCCTGCCCGTGTTAGCTATTTTTCTAAGGAAGCGTACATTTTTAAAAGTTATTTCACTAAACATGCTAATATTCTGCATAGTTTTTAATGCACTCCTAAAATATAGACGTTTTCTCTTATCATGTAATAAATATATCATTTTTCATTAAAGACTTGAAGCTAAACAGAAGAAAATAATTCTAATGATATATATATATATATATATATACTTCTGCCTTAACAAAATGTTATAAAATAATTTCCTTGATTTTTCAAGAGTGTCAAAATCATATGAATTTACTTTAAGTTTTTCTATGGTATGATTGCTGTAAATAATTTTCAAGTAATAAAAACTGAAACAGATTACAGCCAATCTTATGAATACAAATTTTGATAAGATATTGGTAGAAAATCAAACTTGAAAATGTATTAGGTGCAGTGCTATACATCCAAACTGAATTTATGATATGAAAACTAACCAGCACCTTGTCAGTAATGGCCTAAAATAAGCGACATCTCCAGATTTAAAATGTATTTGCTGAGAAAGCAGATCAAACTAAAACTGATTATGTTTTAATGTAGTTTTCACTGTTAGCTCTTAACACTTAATTTCATACTCACAAGCCATTTGATTTTTCTTTTCTTGTTACATGCACATTTGGTATAACTAAATAAGGATGTACTGGTGAAATACAGGCCAGCGTTAGCAAGACAGTATCCTTTACAGTTAAAGCCGCACAATCAGCCGGATTTCTTACATGTTTTTAATTTCCATTCTTAAACACCATCGGAATAACTGCAGCACTGCTCCCTCCCTCCCTGTCTGAATGTGCATAAAGAGGCGACGACTGTGAGTGACTGGGGTCTGTAAACATGTATTCTATGCAGAGCCGTGAAACTAAGAACAAGAAAAACATAAATATCGCTTCAGGAAAAGTTTTGAATGTAGCTCGGGCATAACTTTTCAACTCTTCCAGTTATTTTAACATCAAAATAAGCGTGGCAGAAAACACAGGAGGAAGAACCGCTGAGTAAACGGCTCCTAATGTGCTCTTTTGAATAAGGGATCCCACAAACGGCCTGTTTAGGCTGCATCTAATCTCACACAAGACGGCATTGTCTGCTTTTTATGCTATCCACCCACATTTAAGAAGTTTTCCACCTTAAAACAAGGAAAAAGAGTCGAGGAGGGAAAACAGCCAATCCACAACTGGTTAACAGTTAACTGCCTTTTATGATTGGCAAGTTCTTTGGGACCCAGATACCCCGTGGACTAACCAACTAGGACACGGGATGAAGCTTGGCCCTGTCTTTATGTCAGTTCACTGCCATCAAAACAAAGGCTCATATTACGTGAAAATCTTGTGCAAATGAGCCATAATAGAGTGAATGACAATCTCCTAAGACCATGCAGCAGGGCCCTTCTTTGATCTGAAACACTGTTAATCTTTCTCACACATAGCACACTAGCGCACTTGGGAAATCCTCCATGAGAACCGCCCTATAGCCAGAGCAAGAGATGGTCAGACCTCAGGAAAACGTTTTATATTGACCATTGCTTCACTTGATTCATTTTTCACTTTGTTTTAGGTGGATTTGATTGTTGTTTTCTGCCTTTTGTTTTGTTTTTTTTTATTTTTATTTTTTGATGTCCACAGAAAATTTACACCTCATCTTCCTTTACTTCAAAATCTTAGCTTAAAAAAAAAAATGCTTCTTCTGGTGTTGTTAAAATTACGTTTTAAAAGGCTTCCAAAGGCTATAACAATTGGAGAATATTTGAAATGTCTTCTTTATGTAGGTTTTTTTCATTAGTCGTAATGGACTCAGACAAACAATAGCATCATATTATACTGCACCAAAACATGTAAGAAAGGAGAAAGGCATGAGGTGGGGGTGGGGAGAGGATTACAGATGGGGGAGGAGGGAAAAAGGAAGGGTGAAGGAGAGGGAGAGAGAGAGAGATTTACTACTGTACGAAAACAATGATTTGGGTGTCTCCATTTCAAAGGTGGTTTAACCCGTCAAAATACCTCACAAAAAAAAAAAATTACGGGTCAATTTTAGATCACAGAAGGCCTTTTTGTATGCTTTTTAATATTAAAATAAACTTGTTGGAGAGCCAAATATGTAAGGCACGTGCTTTAACGCAAGCTGAGTAAATCATGCCAACTCAAAGATGGTAGGAAATATGCCTCCTTAGCTGTGCTCTGCTTTTGAAGTGTTGCCTAAAAATCAGGCCCAGGCTTCAAAGAGAGGGGGATTACAGTCTCTATCCAGCAATTAATATGGTTGGGACTCAGGACATCAGCATCTAACCACAACCCTGGCTGGACAGAAGCATAGCAGGAATTCATTCTCTTTCAAGACTTGAAATAAATCATAAAAATGAATAAATAAGCCACAGTATCTTGCTAATGCTTAGCAGGAAAGAAAGAGGTAGATCTAACCTTCCACATCTAATAACCAGCCTGTTTTTGACATCCAGACAGACACTTCCAAAAAGTCCTGGACTTTTATCATATTCCCAGAACTTTAACAAGCTTTCTACATCTGGATTATTTTACTCTCCACCAGCTTTTAAGAAAGCAAAGCTACTAGTGAGAAATCTCTTCCTTTTGCCTTCTAGAATAGAACAGATGACAACTTGGAGGTGGAAAGGTTCCTCTTTCTGTCAGAGGTCAAGGGTTCAAAAATGGTCAGCATATAAAGGCAACCAAAAACTGCAGGATTTGCAGGTACAGCTAAGCACATTAGATTATGCAGAGTGGTCATTAGGTATGATGGAGTTGGGCTTCATTTTTCTTTCTCAATTTCATCATAAGAATCTTCTGACAGGGAGTGAGTGCCGGGGGTGCCGCCAATTAGCATTAGAGTCCTTACACAGAATCATTTGGCAAAAACCTGGAACAATGATTCTGTCCTGCTACTGGGTGATTGCAGATTTGAAGCCCATAAAACATAACTCATTTCTACTCAGCACTTTGCAATGTTAGGTCTTGAATTTTTTTTTTTAATTTTGTGTTTTACTGAGATTGTTCTCAGGTTTCTTAGGTTGGTCTCCAACTTGCTGTTTGCTATGTAATCGGGGCCAACATTGAACTTCTAGGCCTTCTGATCCCTCTGCCTCAGCCTCCTAAGGCTGAGTTTACAGAGAGGTAGAGCTTGAATATTAAAGAATAAAATATCAAGGAACAAACTTTCAGAGCAAGGGCCTAGTTGCAATTGATATGTCTATATAATAAGTGTGTTTGGGTTTGAAGACAAAGATGTGTCTATTCTAGGGATGGGAACTCTCTCACTGTAAGAACTGATCTCCTCGGAAAAGGTAAGGCATCTTCGCTCCCACACAACGAAACAGGCTACCCTTTTAAATCACGCACAGTTGTTGCTCTGCTTTGTTTTTCTACCATTCTTTTTTTTTTTCTGTTTTGAAGGAAAGCACCATGTGTAAAGTATTTACAGAAAAATATCAGGGCACCCTGACAGCCTAAGCGATGTATTTCATTAATAAA
This sequence comes from Peromyscus attwateri, assembly GCA_902168425.1. NCBI lineage: Eukaryota > Metazoa > Chordata > Mammalia > Rodentia > Cricetidae > Peromyscus > Peromyscus attwateri. The sequence continues at coordinate 31,754 of CABHPP010129647.1, read as the reverse complement.
CAATGTTTATTGCTCGGTGCAGTGTTATGGGGAAGATGCTTGAGGAGCAATCTCTGTAAACTCTAAATAGTTTTAAAAATTAATATGTAATAACCTCTTTGCTATCAGATACATATTTACCCCTAGAACTTATGCATAAATATAGAAGTGAGATCACAAAGATGCTTCATTTTCTATATTCTTCTCGCGTGTATTTTCTTTTTGCATTGCCTTGCTTTTGGTACCATCGTCAAGATCCTGATATGTTTTAGCTGCACAGAAAGGTGGATGGGAGGAACAAAGAACAGTTGACAGGTTAAATATCTAAAAGTAGGCAAAGACATATTGGTAATGAGGTTTTGGGAAATGGGGGTGGAGTTTACACAAACTTAAGAAGAATTCATCATTCGTTTTCATTTTTTGTCATCGTTCTGTTGCAGCATCATGATTACCAGACCCTGTTCAAAAGCCAGAGAGGCTGCCAAGGCTATTTTTCCACTTAACAGCAGAGTCCTCAGTGTTAAAGGAATTTGTACAAGGAGGAATAAAGATTTCAAGAAGTAAGGAAACAAAATTTTTCAACCATTAAAAAAAGAATAAAGAAGGAACACTTGCTTTTTAATATTGCATCTGATTTTTTAAAATAAAATTCTCTGATAGTACACTATCATTACCCACCAAGCATGGGGTTTGGCACAGTCTACTGAGGCACATCTACCATGGTCTATCCTCCTATGTATTTAGTTGTCAGCAGGCGTATTTGTTAGGTACAAATTATTCAAAACCGGTTTCAAAAGATCCATAACCTATTTAGAGTTTAATGTTACTAGATCCACCCACAACCACTAGCCTGTTCCCAACCCACTTATATAAATACATATATTTGTACTTACAGGGTCATTGAAGGGCATTAATGAATATGTTATTTATACAAAAGTACAGGTTCATTAAATAGAATCTATTTAACTGCGTTTTTTTCAAAATGCATTGTCAGGTAAAGCTTTTCCTTTTTATAGGAAATCAGCAATTTCTATAGCAGTATGTACTAAGAACACTATTTTTAAGGCGATAACAACAGAAATGCATGGTTACTGATTTTTGTAAATCTAAAATATTTGTAATGCTTTCAACACTTACTGGCCAATGTGCTGTTTTTATCTAGTAAATTTATTTATCAGTCTTTTCATCTGGTATTTTTAAATTTATTTTTAATGAATAATACATTTCCATAGCCTTACCAAACAAAACAAAGAATAAAATATAAATAAGTAAAACTGTTTCTATTTTTGCTCGCTGTTTAGTGTCCCGAGCTCTCCAAGTGAGTTGGCCTTTTTCATGTGGATGGATTCTTTCATTGTGTTTTTATGCATAAACAAGAAATACAATCGGCAACTACAGTCTCTTATTGTTTCTATCTGAAATGTTCTACGACAGCGGTACTCAACCTTCCTCATGCTATGACCCTTCAATATACTTCCTCATGTTGTGGTTACCCCCCAACCATAAAATTATTTCATTGCTACTTCTTAACTGTAATTATGCTACTTATAAAATCATAATGTAAATATCTGATATACAGAATATCCGATACGTGACCTCCAAAGGGGTTGCAACCCACAGATTAAGAACATTTATTCTATGAAGACCATGCTGCTAAAGGCTTGGCTTTAGGGTCAAGAAGATGGAAAGCAAAATGGATTGAGTTTTAGTTTTAGTATTCCCAAAGGAGGTATGAGAAAAGTCTAATTTCCTCCTTACCTGGCTTGTAGCCATCTATAAGAAAGGCATATGACAAAACAAAACAATGTGTAAATTTAACTGTAAGATAGGCTAAATACATCTTTTCCTGGTTGACTGAGACAACCAGGTAGAAGAAGACAAAGGCAGATCCCAGGTTGTCTTCAGACAGTCTTTTATTTTATTATTTCAATTCCAGCATAGAAAAATGGGTTCTGAAAAAGTCTCTATTTTGAAAGTAAAAATAATTGGATTTGTACAATTAAGATCCCAAACCAGTCTCAGCCTGGCAACATACTTTATTTATTCAGTTAGTTACTTAGTTACCTACTTATTTTTAAGGTTTATGGGAACATAAAACATTTTTTAATTTTTAAATATTTACTAGGGCTGGAGAGATGGCTCAGTGGTTAAGCACAATGGTTGCTCTTCCATAGGACTCTGGTTCCATTCCCAGCACCCACAATGCAGCTCACAACTGTCTGTAACTCTAGTTCCAGGGTATCTGATGCCTTCTTCTGGATTTTGCAGGCACTGTGTGCACATGCTGTACAAACATACCTGAAGGCAAAACACCCATACACATAAAAAATACATAAATCTTTAAAAATTCTTATGGATACTATATTTAAATCATTTCCCCTCCAGCATCTTCCATACTCATCCTCTCAAATATCATGTATATGAAAAAATACAATCTCCTGAGTCCATTTAGTGTGAGCCACCCTGTATGGATTATGGGACCCAAACTCTGGTCTTCTGATAGAGCAATAACCAATGCCTGTAGCTGCTGAGTCATGCATGTCTCCTGCCCCTTGACTGAGACCTTTTAATGACCACATTATATTTACAATTAAACTGGGCTGTCATATATGTGAGGCATACCTATACACCTGGCATTAAGTCTAATTTGGGTCGCTCACTCTCTTTTCAAAAACGGTGTATAAGTTGTTTCAAAGTATAAATTAATCTAAAGGATTTTAGAGTAAAATTTAATTAAAATATTTAATATATACAAGGGTCCTTTTTTATACACTGTCACATCTGGACTATCAACAGATAAAATTAATTTTTCCTTGAAAATTATATGATTTTTTTTAAAGGGTACCTTTCAGATGAAAAACTTTGCCATTTGGGCAATCCTGCTAATTAAGATTTACTACATATTCATTTTATTTGATTAAATAACTCTGTCATAATATATGTTACATGTACTTGCATGTCTGCATGTCGGGGTAAGAGTTTCCTTGTAGCCACTACAAAGTCCCAAATTTGTAAGATGTACAAAATTTCTTTTTTTGTCAAAAATTTAATTTTGTTTCAGAAATAAATTATATATAAACGACTTTTGTTTGCTTGTTATCCTAATTGAGCAAACTTCTTTATATGTTAAATGTATTTATATACTTAAAAATATAGTCTTTTAGAACAGCTTTTCTTGGATTAAAAGGAGTAGGAGGTGTGTTCTTGTTGGAGTAGGTGTGGCCTTATTGGAGGAAGGGAGTCACAGGGGTGGGATTTGAAGTTTCAAAATCCCATGCCAGGCCCAGGCTTTCTTTCTCTGCTTACAGATCAGGATATAAAGGTCTCACCTACTTCTCCAGCACCACTCACGCCTGCTGCTGTGCTCCCTGACATGATGATAATGGACTCAGCCTCTAAAACTGTAAGCAAGCCCTAGTTAGTGATTCCTTCTATAAGAGTTTTTAAAAAAAAAATGTCTTTTCCCTTTTGACACAGGCCTCAGATTCAATCAGAAAGTCATTGGCTATCTCTCTAACAGCAATACTTCCATTGTACAAGTGGTCGGTCATCTCTGTCCTGGCAAGTAAGTCTTGTAGTTAGTTTTAAAAGGTCACAGCCATGTATGACCATTGGCACACAACATGCATGGCAGCTTCCAGGTCCATTTATTAGCTTTTTTTGGTCAATGGAATTACATATAAATCTTTTCCTATAAGATTCCTTATGGGGGCTAGGCTGGCATATATGGTGGTGAGCAACAAAAGTTCTTGCCTCAAGCTATGTGTAAAGTTTGGACTAAGCACACCTGAGGTTGACACAAAACTTGCAAGTAAATAGATGTGCCTAGAAATGATTATATTGAGGTAGCCCAGATCCAGAAAGACAAATGTTGCATATTCTCTTTCATGTGTGGTTCCTAGGTCCAAATCCTCAAATGTGAATGTACAACATGGAGTAACTGCAGAACCCAGGAAAGTAAAGAGGACTGTGGAAAACAGAAGTGCTAGAGTGCTCAGGCTGTAAGTGATATAAAGGGAGGAAAAATAGGGGGGGAGGATCTTTAACTGAAGAGGGAGGAGGGGGATCAAAAAAGAATGGAGGGAGAAAATAACAAAAAGGATGTTTGAAAAAGCCGTAAGGAAGCAGGTTGAGCAAGCCATGAAGAGCAAGTCAGTAAGCAGCATCCTCCACAGCCTTTGCTTCAGTTCCTGCCTCCAGGTTCCTGCCCTGCCTGAGTTCCTGCCCTGACTTCTCTTAGAAACCTATGAGCTTAGTCGTTAGCAGGACTATGAGAGGGAGCCGGATGGAACAAAAACTATGTAGACAGGATTTCAGACCAGAGAAATAAGGAAAACAGATAAAGAGCTTGGTGTGTCTAGAGTTATTCCTGCCCTGAATGCCTGACGGAGTTTTGCTGTACTGATAGAATTTTGTCTTAGAGGAATTAAGTTAACAGACATAAGAAAAAAAGAAAAAGAAAAAAGAAAAAGCCATAAAGAATCTTGGTATTTTTTATTTGCCTAAAATTACATATAACATTTAATTTTGACAGAGTGATAATTTTTAAAACTGAAGAATAAAAATCTATACAGTTAACACCCCCCAAGTTGGTCTATCCCTTCTTCTTAAATCACTATAAAGCCCTGGAATTAAAAAGAACAGCAGCCAACACAAGTTTCCTATATCAAAATCATAACTAGTGAAATAAAGACTGTGCAGTGTGACTCAAAAACTGAATCTAAATGCTCTTTTTCTTTATACTCAGAAAATGATAGTTATAAGCTAATCCTTTTTGTTCGTTAAAATCAAGTATTACCTTGAAAAACATGTATTCTGACCTCTTTTAAATTTTATGCTTATTCTGCAGTATTTGAAACAGATGAAATTAAAGGCTGTCAGACTCTAGGATATATATGTGTGAATATATATAGATGTGTGTGTTGTGTATCAATAAAACATTTTTATCTCATATTATTTTAAAACATGAAGATTTTTGTCATATAAAGAATTGCATATGTTGACTGCATACATGTCCAAAAACCATAAAAATAACTAATACCTCGTATTTAAATAGTGGCTAAACTACTAAAACATTATTTTGTTAGATACTCAGAAAATACCTAAACTGATTTCGGCTAGGCATATTTAAAATGTAAATTTAAAAGATTTTTTTAAAAGGAGTTCAAAACACTGACCATGTATGTCCCATTTCCCAACATGGGCTAATCTCAGTTTCTATATTCTCCCAAAAAATATCTATAATTCTGTCCTTTATGAAGACATCTTTATTCTCTGCTTCTCTCATTTCATTTTAACTAAAGTAGATCAAAATTAAGTAATTTTGTTTATTTATTTGTCTTTTTATTTATTTATTTACTGCCAGTATGGGGGCCTCAGGCATGCCACATTTCAAACGCTCTGCAGTCACGTCTACTAGTGGTTATCAAATTGAACTGCTCAGCCATGAAGCCTTTCTCTCATTACACAAAGCTATCGACACCACTGTCTAGAGAAGAGAAAGATAATAAAATACTCTAAGTATGTTGCTATGCATATATCATGTGATCTTGTCAATTGTTTATCTACCATGCTTCAGTTTCTGTATCTTTTACAGTGAGAAAAGTAATAGCATCAACTTCACAAGTTATTGACTATAAAGAGCATGTTGATATAAATTGACTTAAATGAATATAAATACAGGTAAGAAAAATAGGTCTAAGAATAGACACATAACAATAAGATTATAATCATTTTCTCCTTTTCATAATAATCATTGCAATCTATATTAATTAATATTTTTACATTTTAGCTTGGCCAATTTTAATAGGGCCTATTTTCTCCCTGAGACCTCTTCAGTATTGACTCACATGTGTACTCCCGTTTCACCATAGACCTACTTTAAAACAAGATATTTGTAGCTAATACTTACAAATGCAAAGACCACACCTTCAGATTTCAAGCACCCAGTGAAGGTCTTCGGCACAAAATAAATAATCCATAAAGTTGTCAAACCATTAAATTTGGTTATAAACATTGATGATTCATGTTTGTGTGTGGGTGTGTGTGCATATGTGTATAAGAGAATCCTCACACACTTCAAGTTATATTCACATTTATAGCTTCAAATATGTTTTACTCTCACCATCTGTTCTGGAGTTTGGAAACAAGTTTCACTGTTACCTAAATGTTCAGATCATCTGAGCTGCTTAAACTCTCCCAATTTAACGACTTTTCCTAAATAAACTACTTAAAGTCATAAGTTATAATATCCTTTTGCTAGAAACCAAGAAAATTATATTTTTAAAAGTCATTGGATAGATAAAAGAGAGGAATGAGGGATGCATATGATCCAAACATTATCAATGAATGAATAGGAAAATATTTTTAAAGTCATCACAGACAGGATTCTGGCTACAAAATAAGGCTCTGGGAAGATATCCAGCCTTGGAAAGAGAAATAAAATATGATGCAGTATACATCGTATAAAAATAAAAATAGAAATAAAGTATGAAATAAAAATAGAAATAAAATGTGATGCAGTAACATGATGCAGTACACTTGTAATCCTAACATTTAGGCAGAATAATTGTAAATTTGAAACCAGCCATACATAGTGAGATACTGTATCAAAACAACAAAATTCTTTGGTTTTCCTTTTGACTCTGCTATCCAAAACAAAGCAATTAAAAAGATAAGAAACAAAAAATAGTAATCATGATATTTTTGGTGGAATTGATGAAACCAGAACATACTATGCTGAGTGAGATAACACATACCCAGAAAGACAAATGCTAAATGTTTTCTCTTATTTGTCCATTCTGATTCTGAATCTTTAGATTTAAGTACATAACCTGGAATAACCACAGAAAACCAGATAAGTCAAAAGGGACCATGGTAGGAGGTGGACGAGAAGATACTCTAGAGAGGGCGATTGTAGGACACAGGCAGTATGAAGGGAAAATATGGGGATGTTCTATCTGGAGAGGGAGAGGGAGGGAAACATAGAGAGGAGAGGGGAAGAGGAAGGATATAGAATGCCAAAGATGGCTGAAAATGCCATCGGAAAACTTATTATCTAATGCTTACTTAAAAATATATATATAATAAGTGCATAAGTGAATATATACACATATATAAATCATTTAAATAATTTCTATTTAGAGTGATAATGCTCCCTGAAGAATCATTGACCATCTAACAAAAAACCCAAAGCTAGGTATGGAAAACCTCCCCTCAAGTTCTTAAGCAGGGAAGTTCAAGAGACCCCCTAAAACGATACTGGCTACTGCCATTGCTGTTGACTGCCTCCTAAAATTTGGTATAAGACGGGACTTCTGAAGACACCACACACTTCAAACACAGAACTTGGAGGAATCAAATTGATCTGGAACCTCCTCCCTGAGGAATGGCCCTCATATAATCAGAAGGTGCAGTGAAAGCTGCCGAAGGAAATGAGCAATCAAGTCCTACCCAGCTGTAAAGCCCATGAACCACAGCCATGACTAGACCAGCAACATACCCATAATGGTGTAATAGTGGCATTTTTGTCTTGGGGGTAACCAACATCTGTTAATTGGACTTAAGACCCTCTCAACAGGAAGGAATTCATGCCTGGTATTGTAAACCTAGCCAAATATTCACAAGTAGGGAGATAAAAGATGCAGGAGGAGGATCTAAACCAATTTCCTCAATATAGTTTCTAACTGTATTCTAAATACTTATTGTTACATCCACAGATAATTGTAGCCCTCACCTCTCATCAAAGATTATTTTGGCAACAGTGGAAGACTATTGCAGACATCTGCAATTGTTCAAAATCCAGAAAATAAGTGGCTGTAGAGTGCACAACCACAACTAATACATATGCAACACAACCCCTACACCTAAGTCTCAGGGAATACCACAGAAGAAGGAGCAGACTGACCAGGGTACCTGCTGTGAGATTTGTCTTCTATATATGACAGGGATGCTGCATCCATGAAATCTCCTACCTGAGGACTTCATGGTACCAGAAGGCACCATTCAGCCTTCGGGGGAAGAAAAGCAATCAACAGACCTATCCATTTATGCCATCTATGAACCACAACATTTACCAGCATACTCTTTAATTGGACTTAGAATCTGCTCAACAAGAAGGAAATCGTGGCTGGTCCTACAATCACAGCCAAATACCTATGTATCTTGGAGCATCTACACCACTTTGCTAAGACAATATAATCTGCTGTGGAATAATCCTTTTGTACACTGTGAAGATTTGTCACTCAGATTGTTTTAATAAAAAACTGATTGATTGGTAGCAGCCAAACTAAGAGAATGATGGGAAGAAGGGTGGAGTCAGAGGAGTCACCAGCCAGATGGAGAATGAGTCAGACACACAAAATGGGATAGAGACAGAAACCACCAGCCTTATGGCAGCACATAGATGAATAGAAATGGGTTAAGTTGTAAGAGCTAGTTCGTAAAAAGTCTGAGTTATTGGGCAAGCATCTATAATTTATGTTGTCTGTGAATCAGTTATTTGGGAAGCAACTGTCAGTTATTTGGGAGCAGGTGTTGAGGACAGGAAAACTCCATCTCCAATACTCCCCAGCTATATTCTAAGTATTTGTCCTTGTATCCACAGAAAAGTGTAGTCCTCACCCCTCATCAAGGAAATTTCTCTTTGCCACAGTCAGAGATCACTACAGAAAACCACTAACAATCTAAATGTAGAGTTGTGGAGCCCAGTTCCAATGCACACATCTACAAAACAGCTCCCACACCTAAGGCTCAGGTAATGTTGCAGAAGAGCGGGTGAAAGGGTGGTAAGAACCAAAGGACTGGGGAGTTTGCTGGGGGATTGTATCTCCTAGGAATGTCACCTATAAAGTTACACTTCACAACTGCCTAAACATGAGCTGAACAAGTTCAACAACAATAGACATACTAAAGTGGATGCTGGTGGGGCCCAGGAGACCTCAACCCTATACAAAGAACTACAGGGAACTAAGGAATGCTGAGAGCAGGAAAAATACTTTCCCATAAAGAACACACTGGTTGTCTAGAATCAAATGATCAGCCTTGAAAACATAAATGCAAGTAACATTATAGAGACTGAGCAAGTTGTTTTTATACACTTAAAAATATATATGTACATACATATATGTAAATAATACCAATTTGAAAAAGAGGCCATGAATTTGAAAGAGCAAGAAGGAGTATATGGGAATATTTGAAAGAGGAAAGGTAAGTTGGAAATGTTGCAATTATAATCTCAAAAAAAATCTCAATTAAATGATAACAATTTTTAGCATGCTGTACTTATTTTAATGGGCTTGTATTGCTTTTAATAAGTATGTAATAGTCATGAAATTTTCCTCACCTGAAAATATTGAAGTATATAAATCTCACAATCTGCAGATTATTACTGGGAGCCTTCGGCACACACGCCATTAGAAGTAGGAAACTAAGCTGTGCCTGCTTCTTCGGGAGCACATTTTCTCCTGAAGTCTCCTGAAGAGAGAAAAGCCATTTGGTTCTGCATTCTCTTGAAGGAACATAAATCAGCCTGACATTTCCACAGAGAAACTTGGAAGTGCATCTGAAGACTTGTATTTCAGTGTTACCTTTAAAGGGTTTTCTTATAGATTGTTCGATAAAACCAATTATATTTCAAAAGGGAAACTGCTGTTCAATTATGAATACATTTTTGCAAAAATAGCTTGTCATTTTCTCTTTCTAAAAGTAAGTCATAAATTCAGAATTCCATGTGCTATATTTCTGGATTTTGAAATGTTGACAATTTTCAAGAATTTTAAAAACACTGTGTTGGCCAAAAAGTCCAAAGTTGCTCATAGAATCAGGTTTGTAAGAAGGTAATTCATGAGCCTGTCCACAAGTACTTACACAACTGTGTACAAACAAATATGGATTTTAATTGTTTTTGACCTATGTCAAAGCCAAAGAATCAGGAATGATGAGTTAGCCTCGTGTATAAATTTTTCCCAAAATACAAATGTTAAAATAAAGAGCAATATTGGAGTTTAGTTTCAATTCCATTGACCGTAAAGACCTATCTAAAATGTTTAGAAAATTTATACATAAAAATTATTTTGATATATGTTTTTTCTTTGCGATATCTTAAATTCTAAGACATAATTCCTAGCTAGGTGTCACATCTCCATAAATATTGTAGGTCATTGTTATTCTAGTTAAAACCATAATTTATCAAAAAAAGCTTCAGTTAAATAACTTTCACAAAATGAACCAAAGTCATTGAATGTGCCATGGAGAAAGTTTTATATAACTAAAGCACATAATAATAGTGTGATTATTCTGGATGAAATAATATTGCCTTTAGTGTTTATGAACTATTGGCAAGGCCCTTTGAGCACTCACTCTACTTTATTCATAGAACTACTAAAATGCAGTAATTATTTCAGGGTATATTTGTCCAAAGGATTTTCAAACTCCAGCTATGGTTCTTGTGCCCAGATATTTTTAAGCTCTTTTGACTTCACACATTGAAATTTATGGTGCATTTTCCAGGACTCCCTGCTGTGTCCCTCATCAGGTCCTGGCTGCCAAGTCACTAGGAAACAAGAAATGAATGCTGGAAAACCCTGTGGCTGTTCTGAACTAAAGAACTGCAAACATGACTAGAGTTCTCCACAAACCCTCCTAGACTGTCAAAAGAAAAATGGCAACAAGCTGCAGCCACTCAATGAAACAATATTTTCCTTATTACTTGCGAAGTCTTTTATTTGGCCTCATCAGTATCATGTTTGAAACAATTTGAAGACTGGGGCAATACTTGGGGTAGCCATCTGTTCTCTAGGATTAGCAGTCAGATGAGTAGAGTGTTTGTAGTCAATATTTTCACATTGATCTAAAATATCAACAAATTCAATATTAGTTCATGACATTAGTAGGAAATATTTTCATATTTTTACATCAAACAAAATGTTAAGGTTTTTTTTTTCAATAACTTGTGTCTCTGAAGTCACTGGTACATGCAAATAGATTCTAATTGAATAGAAAAGACAAAGGCGGCCAGTGTCAAATGAATTTAGTGTATCAGAGTTCCCTCTGTACTTCAACTTTTAAGAACACATCTTAAGTTTGGAGATTCCTGACCATCCACCATTACAAGTCCCTTCTGGGCAATGATCTATCAAGTTCTGACTGTCTCAAACTGTGTGCACCAGCATCTACATCAATCACACTCACACTTGCTGCACTTTTAACAAGAAAGCCAAGAAACAATAATTTTCAATTAAGAAACTAGAAGAGTTGGGGTTTGATTTATGATTCAAGACTAATTATCAAATAGCTGGCCTAATGAAAATTAAGCTGCTGGTTACTGCAAAGATTTAACTTCATTTTCTTGAAGAGACACTGATATGATCCAGAATGTAATTTATTGAAGTAGTATGATGTATTTTAAAAGTCATAGACATGTAAATGAGATAATTATCATTTTAAATGACAGGGATAATTATTTATATTATGATGAATTTTATATTCTGAGTGCATATACACCTGAAATAAAAGCTTATCTTTGCTCCTGATAATGATTTTCACTTCCTTCTTCTGCTACTGGAAGATCTAAAAATATTTCACATAGTTTAAGAAGCAGATAATCCTTACATAAAAGAGAATTATTTAACAGCTTTAATTGTTGAGAGTTATTTGATGTAATTCATTCAGAATGAATAAATGAAAACTTTAAAACCACCTAAAATATTATCAAGTGAATGTAACAGGCCATATGTTTATGTTATATCAAGTATGTCATTTTCTGGAGTTGTTAAATATGGAGTTGTGAATTGCTAATGTCTAGGGTCATAAAAGTACAAGAATGCAGATTAATTTTACCTTACTCTATAAAAGAAATGATTTACTCTTGTGGTGTGTGTGGCTCTTTCTGCCAATTTACACCTTAGATTGCTCTGCTCTAACTCTCTCATCCTCCAGCTACCCTGATCTACTCCTCAGTTCCCTAACACTGTATTATTCCTTGGCTATTTTTTTTTTTTTTTGCTACTCCACTCTGCTAACTTCCAGAAAACCACAACCCAGAGTTCTGCTCCCTTTTCTTCTATTTCAACACTAGATGTTACATCTTCCAAAGGATCAGCAGAAACTTCCCTTTTTACTTCCACCACATTTGGAAAGGAAGTCTGCTTTCTGAGGTCATGAGTTGTCTGCTCAATGCTTCTCAATCTTGCATATTACAATGAGATTTATGATTTTCAATTGTTTAGTTCCATGAATAATTGTATTTTCAGATCACATATATATACTGACGTGTACCTTTCTAAATGCAATTATACTTTAAGAAAAAGTACTCAAAATTTCAATTTATTTCATAATATATATATATATATATATATATATATATATATATATATATATATATATATCAGAAATACATAGGGATAGAACTTGGGACACTCACTAGAAATTTTGAATGTTCCCAAGCTGACTCTAACATTCAACTACTGTTCAGGAATACTGACTTGATGTCTTGAGAAGTTTTTCTTTTTTTCCAGAAAGACAATTACCATCTGAATAAAGGACATATGAACTGAGAAACCAAAAAAGCAGAGTTAATAGACATGTGAACACTTCCAAGAAGTGTTATGCCTGCCTCTTATAAGTGACATGCTTGAGATTTAGAATCATTGCCTGTTTGAGTTGACCACATATTCATAAGAATTCTACTTTCTAAGACATGATCATCCCTTTGGTGTGAGCATTATTGTAGTATTTGTTTGATAATTCTGAGTGTAGCTTTATAAATGCAATTTTATTTCCTCCTGTGTGCTTCTTGAGGCCCCAAAGCTGGTTCAGTTTTTCAACACATGTTCATCATAGCATGATTATGATGTTGCTTGGTCAACTGAGGCTGCTGTTAAAAAGAATAGGAGAAAGAAAATTCAGAGTAGGATAGCAATAATAATGTTGTGATACACCAGCAAAAATTGCAAAATCTGGTAATGTTTTAATCATGACATATCAATAATCTAAAAACAGTTCTACAAACAACTTGCCTTTGGTAAAAATTAACTTTCATCTGTCCTCTATGCTGCTTCCAAATTTGTTTGTACAGACACTAATTAACAAGTTCCCACTCGCACGAAACAGCTTACTTACACCTTTCAATTCTACTTGCACTCTACCCTCTGCCTGTCTGTCAGAAGTGCAAACCTGTTTGAATCCCTGCCTTATTTTGGAATCTTTGCCACATGCATACTTCCTAAATTCTTTCTATTCAAATTGATGCTTGCAGATGTCCTTGTTAGCTTTCCACCACTGTAATGAAACACCTGAGGTAATTAACTATATAAACACATATTTTCAAGTAGTAGGACACTCAGTCAATAAAAATGTTTCCTCATTTTTTCCCTTTTATTACACTAGTAAGAAGCATTACAAGACAGAAGTTTTATCATTGTTGTTTCAGTTTTAATAACATAGGAAACTTTTTGTTAGATAATATTTTAAAAAAATCCATATGAATTAAAAAGAAAAAAGAATTAGGCTTTTGGTCCATCTGTGCATCAAAATTTAGCTTGATGGAACTTGGGTCATGCTCTTGCACAACCACTTGAGTCCTGAGAGAGAATAGATAACGGGAGTGATACTGCAGTAGCAAGCTGGATGGGATCATTTACCAAAGCTATCCTACCAAAATCACAGAGGCACTCTAGAGCGTCAAGTCCACCGAGATAGACAAGAATTTCAACAACTATCCACTGCATCCGTAATTTAATAAAAACCTATTATACTGTGTTCATTAGCTAGATTTCCAAATGGTTTGTAGAGAGTGTTGGTGTTGGTATTCTTCCATTTGCCTTGTGTCCTAAGTCAATTTTTCTCTTTGTTAATCATTTACTTGAAATTGTTGATATGGATACTACTGAATAAAACACAAATTTGTGACACATGTACATCTGTTCGTGGTATGAGTGTATTTGTCTATGTTAATTAAGGTTCTCACTCTATAAATTTATTAGGAAAAATTCCATGTAATATTAGAACAGTGTTTGGAAACCCACTCACTATGGCTTTCTAGTGTAACAGCCACTTCTAGATTTACACTTGTTTCCTAACTTGCTTATTGTCTGGGGTAGCTGTCCTTGGCCTACAATGCTACCAATCTAGCCAGCTGCACAAACAATCTGTTAACTTCCTTCTTACATCCATATACTGTTCTTCATCAACTACTTCATCAACGTTACTTCTTATGATCCTTAAATTCATTCATCTCTTTACCTAGTTTTCTTCTCTTCTCTTCATCAGAACTATAACAAATAGCCAATTGACCTACCCACAGCTAGAATAACTTTGTAACAGAAAATAACATGATGCTACCCATGCTTAGATTACTTTAGTGGCTTTTTGTTGATCTCTGAATAAAATTCAAATCTAGAATACCAGAGAAATCAATTATCACCTACAGTTTTATCTTTTAGTGATTGTATTTTGACCACATTTGTGTCACATCCTCAGATGACACATGCTTTCTCAAAAACCCTCAATATTCTCCCCAAATGAAAATGCTCTATCTAACCCTAAACTGACCTTTAAGTTTGCTGATATTAATTCATTCTTTCCTGCTCCCACATAACTTCAGGCCATCTAATTCTTCACACTTGTAGAATAATACACAATTTTGTTAGCACTTAGATGAGCATATTTATTATTATATTTATTCACATATACTGTTTTCTTTTGTGTGTATCGTAGAAAGATAGTTGGCACACCATAGATATACAACAGAAATTGCTAAATCATTCTTATCTCTTTGAGAGAATTACTGTGATATATATATATAAAATAATAAATAATATCATATTTATTACTCATGTGGTTAGATATTAGTATCTAACTTAACAAGAGACTGTAAGATCATACTATAAAGATCTGTTTCTCATTCACATTTTACATCATGAATCCAGTACAGATGTTTGGTAAATGATCTTCAGTAGATGATGAATTGGACTTAATAGAGCGTAGCCCTGACAATGACCATAGCAATTCTTGAGCTACTATGATGACATATGAATTTACATTTGCTATCAGTTTTATCAGATTCATGTAAATAATTAGTTTCTGCATCATGTTGATAGATCAATAATATTTACTTTTTAGTGTATTTGTTTCTTCTCTCTGATCCTTTCTTCAGCTGTGTCTTCTTCCCTCTTCATGCTCCATTGAATCTTTCATTCCTACCCCTTACATTAACACTCAAGATATCTTTTAGAATCTGGAGAACCACAGTAATTCTCTCAAAGAGATAAGAATGATTTAGCAATTTCTGTTGTATATTACCATGTGCCAATAATCTTTCTATGATACACACAAAAGACAAACAGTACACATGAAGCATAGCATTTACCAGTAAGGTGAGTTAGCAACATCCAGCCTGTTTGGACCTTTTTTCCCCTCCATTTCCTACTGATAACTTCAACTGGTGATTATCTCACTCAGAAAAAGAGTCAGTGACACAGAAATTTCTTTAAAACCATTTGTGACTCAGACCACAGTCTCAGCTCTGTCAGGACATCTGCTTAGAAAGATGCTTCAGAGAAGCAGCCTGATGGTACTTTTCAGGCAAATGCTTAGTGTAACTCTCTGGAAGATTGCAGAATCTCATGGAGTGTGTTCCTACTTCCCACAGAAGCTTGCATAAGATGAAAACAACTAATAAACTGAAAAAGAAGTCAAAGTAGAAAGACTCCTGGATCTCAGTTCTTCAGTGGCTCGGTTGTGCCTTTGCTGTGCTTGGCCCACCCAAGCTGTAACAGAGGCAGCAGTGAAATTTCAGAGAGGAACCTCATTCTAGTACCAGAATTCCTCCAGTGATTGCTACAACTCTGAGCAGTAAATACTTACCTCATTCATTATAGATGAAGAAAGTCTCCAAAGTCATCCATAAAATCTAAGAGAATTCAGACTTTGATCTCCTTGTCTTCAAACAAGGAGTTGTAGTTTCACAGTAAGAGGCCATTCTGTTTTTTTGTTTTGTTTTGTTTTTTGTTTTTCTGTTTTGTTTTGTTTTGTTTTTTACTCTTTTGACTCTTTGGTTCTTTGGGGGCCTGCCACCCAGCTCCCAAATAAACACACGCACACACACACACACACACACACACACACAGACTTGTTATTACTTATGAATGTCTGGCCTTAGCTTGGCTTATTTCTAGCCAGCTTTCCTTAACTTAAATTATCCTATCTACTTTTTTGCCTCTGGGCTTTTACCTTTCTCTATTTCTGTATGTCTTTTCTTTCTTTCTTACTCCATTGCTGGTTGTGTAGCAGGGTGGCTGGCCTCTGATGTATTCCTCTCCTTCTTTTCTTGTTCCCCGATCTTTTCTTCCCAAATTTCTCTTCCTATTTATTCTCTCTGCCTGCCAGCCCCACCTATCCTTTCTCCTGCCTACCTATTAGCCTTTCAGGTCTTTATCAATCAGCTGTTTTAAACAGGCAAAGTAACAGCTTCACAGAGCTAAACAGATGCACATAAAAGAATGCAACATATCTTTGCATCATTAAACAAATATTCCATATGATAAACATATGTAACACATCTTAAAGCAATATTCTACAACACAATACCACAGGGTCTATAATTCACAGATGCAGGTTGTAGAATCTAGATAAGCAAAACTTCTTCTGGTACAATTGCTTGGAAAGGCAGCATGGATCACTATGGGACAAGCGTTGTTAAGAATAGATGCCAACATCAAAACAAAAACATAACAAATTGCACAGCTACAATGAGCTGCTTTCTTTTGCAAGAGAAAGGTGCTGAGAAGTTATTCTGGAAATCCATATAATTCCAAAAGTAGAATCGGAGTTTACTTCATTATCAAAGGTTTGTCTACTTAAATTTGAATTGGATTTGTTTAATTAGTCCATGTACACTAAGCCTGGAATGTTTTGGTTATTCCTGATTCTCACAAACCTTCCCTACATTGAAAGGGAGTTAAACTGTCTATTCTATTTTAAAAGTTATAGTATAACAATGATTTGTAAGTAAGGATCTTAATTTTTATTCAGCATTGGACAATTAATGTGAATTTGTGAAAATTATAGAGATGACTAGGAGAGTAATTGAGATTTCAACAAAATCTAAAATATTTAAATGCAAACTTTAAAAAATATTTATTTTATTTCTAATGATATGTATTGTATGAGTATGTGCATGTAAGTACAGGAATGCACAGAGATCGGAAGCTTCAGATCTCCAAGATGTGGAGTTACAGGCAGTTGTGAGCTCCCTGCTATGGGTACTAGGTACTGAACTCAGATCCTCTAGATGAGCCAAACTGCTCTTAACTGATGACCCATCTCTCTAGCCCCTAAATACAAACATTTAGTAAACCTGACATTTACAATAAAATAAAGATATAGTATGTTCTAGTGTACTGATTTACATAAATTAATTTGTTTTATGACCATAAGTCCATGAACTGTGAAAATGAGATGGATTTTTATTTAACTACAAGCAGGTGTAGAATAGCTAAGCAACCTACTTAGTGCTGCTCAGTAGTATAGTCATATTTCAAACCTAGACCCTCTGGCTCTAGTGTGCATGTCTTTTAACTAGTCCACTTTGTGTTTGGCTCTTGAAGAGTTCTATTCATGCTAAATGATTTGTTGTTCACAATATAAAAAGTTCAAGAACAATGATCAGCAAAAATCTGCATTGAAGCTAATTCTACAAACAAAACTGTGATCAGTTCAACAAATATTTATTGTGTACCTACTAATCTCACAGTACTGGGCACTATCTATGTAGCATTCAGGACTAAGTTACATAACTAAATCTATTGAATATTATGCAACACTACAAAACAAAATGAAACAATTTACCAATGCACAAACAAAGACTAAAAATGGAAATTCCAGCCCAATATAACACAAAGAATATTTTTTTAAATATCTTGGGAAAACACTTTATTTTATGTGCACTTTAAAATACATGTATAAGAACTAGGCAAGAAGGGAATCCCAAGCCTCCCCTATCAACCACTGGGTTCCTGGGACTGTGACAATTTGGAACCAGACAGAACCCAAATCTATTTAAGAGAATTTCCTCTGCCTGCTCCCATACCAGCCGCACACTCACATTGCTTATTTGGGAGTTCTTGGAATCTAAACACAGAGTTCCAACAAGAACATCATACAGGAAATCCTAGAACCAGTTCCCTTACTCCATGCTGTACTTTCAGACATCCCATTAACCACTAGGCACCTACACCAAAACCATGTGGAGCTGAACACTGAAACCTACTTAGACATTTCCAGAATCCCCTGCTTCCCTCTGTTTAGTTAACAGCCACCCCCACAAGCCACTTTAATCTGATAATGTCTGGATTCTAAAGCCAGAATTCCAATGATAACGTCAGCTTGTATTCCAAACCCAGAGTCTAAACCTGAAACTCAGGAATGAAGTCCTAAAGTCAGCCCACTAGCTGACCTTATTTTCAGCCACTTTCCCATTGTTAGTCCCTAAGGTGTTGTGAAGTCCAACCCGGAACCCTAGTTAGAGACATCCAAAGCCTGTCCCCTCCCTCCCTCTCTGCTTGCCTATCAGCCAGCCTGCCTACTGTGACAATCTTCAAACAGCCAGAGTGTAAAGCTAGAATAATTTCTAACTGCATTCTAAATACTTATCTTTATACATTACAGATCAGTGTAGACCTCACCCCTCATCAAAAAGCTTTTTACAACAGAGACTATTACGGAAAACAAGAACTGTTCAAAAAAGGGGAGAGTAAGTGACTTTGGGGTATCTGGTCCCTATTGATACATCTACCACACATCGGCTATACCTAAACTTCAGGGAACATCACAGAAAACAGGTCAGAAAGACTGTAAAAGCCAGAGGACCACGATGTCTGCCTTGAGGTAGTTTCTTCTGTAACTGACAGGGAAAGCATCCCATGAAATCTCAACAATATGATTGTCAGAACAAGACCTGAAAATGACACCAGCTGACATACCAATGTGAACAGGGGAAATCTCAAAAGGCTTCACCCCCTAGTTAAAGAGCTACAAGCCATCATCGGCTCTGAGAGAGGAAGAAACAACCTGCTCCATAGACGAGCACTTTGATAAGTTATTCAATTCCACATTATCAGCCCTGGAAACATACAGCTATGAGCAGCACCAGCTCTTGTGGACACATATGTAACAATAATTGAAGAAGTGGTCATGAATTTTAGGGAGTGTGAAGAATGTGAGAAGATTTGGTAGGGAGGATGTAGGGATGGAAATGATTAAAATACATTACTCACACATGAAATTCTCAAACATTTTAAAATTATTTTTAAAAGATTGTATTGCATTATAAAGAGATTGGTCAATGGTTAAGAGCATGTGCTCAGTTCCTGTTCGGTTCCCAGAACCCACTTGTCGGTTTACAACTATCTGTAATTTTAGTTCTAGGAAACCCAATACTCTCTGTGACTTCTGTGGGAACTGAAAGCATGTCGTGAACTTACATACATACAGGCAAAACATTCCTACACATAAAAATATATATTTAATCAGTATTGTAGGGAATATCATTGATTGTGATGAGAAGTAGGGTAATATGGTAGAAATTATCTCTTTCTACAGATTTATTTATTAAAAATTGACACTACTAGTTGTAATGGCCCAATCCAGTTAGTTTATAATTTAGGAGAGTGTTTGTCAAGGCCACCATGTTCACTTAGAGAGATTACTTAAAATTAAGACTTACGTACAGCCGTACTATATCAGAAACTTTTGCAATGGGGCTCAAGGTTTTAAAAGTTTAACAAGATTTCACACATCCTAGGTTTCACTCATCTTGATGGCACCAGAAAACATACCAGAGGTTCTAAAAATCCTAAGAAACACTGTAGTCATAGTAGGTTTCAATCAGCAGTCAGTAAGAGATATTTAACAGGCTAAATGCTCCCTGGTGTTTGTTTTAACAAATAAATTTTTATTCAAAACAGCCATACAAAGCTTTGTTCTTTTCTATTTTTTAATTAAGATTTTTTTAATTCATTTTATATACCAATCACAGATTTCCCCTCTTCCCTCCTCCTGCCCCTCCAGCCTCCCCCCCAACATATGTCTCATTCCCTCCTACAAGAAGGTAAGGCCTCCCATGGGGAGTCAGCAGAGCCTAGTATATTCAGTAGAGGCAGGTCCAAGCCCCTCCCCCTGCCTCAAGGCTGTGCAAGGGGTCCCACCATAGGTAGAGGGCTCCAAAAAGCCAGCTCGTGCACCAGGGATGGATCCTGATCCTACTTCCAGAGGGCCCCTTAGTCAGATCAAGCTACACAACTGTCTTGCGTATGCAGAGGACCTAGTCCAGGCCTTTGGGGGCTCCACAGGTGTTGGTCGAAATTTCATGAGTTACCACTAGCTTGGTTTGGTTGTCTCTGTAGGTTTACCCATCATGATCTTGATGCCCCTTGCTCATAGAATCCCTCTTCTCTCTCTTCGACTGGACTCTTGGAACTCAGCCTAATGTTTGGCTGTGGATCTCTGCATCTGCTTCTATCAGGTATTGGAGAAAGGCTCTATAATGACAGTTAGGGTATTCACTAATTTGATTACTGGAGTAGGCCAGTTCAGGCACCCTCTCCACTATTGCCAGTAGTCTAAGCTGGGGTCATCCTTGTGGATTCCTGGGAACTTCCCTAGCACACTGCTTCTCCCTTACCCCAAGAAGTCTCCCTCTATCATGGTATCTTTTTCATTGCTCTCCCACTCCATCCCTGTTCCAGCTCGTCCATCCTGTTCCCTTATGTTCTTATCCCCCATCCCCTACCCTCCATTGCCCCACTCATCCCCAGTTTACTCATGGAGATCTCATCTATTCCCCCTTCCCAGGTTGATCTATGCAAAGCTTTCTTCTTAATCAATGAGTCTTTCATTCTACATAAGTGAAAATGCATTATTAGATAAACCTGCTGACCCACAATACCTCCCATTCTATTCTTCATAGGGAGTTTTCTGGTCCCCAGTTTAGGTCAGTAATGAGTGATATGACAGGCAATTGTCACAGCTCTGTACTAGAAGATCTAGTAGATAGGCAACACTAGTGTTTGGTATACTGTGCACTATCAAGTAGTAATCTGTTTATTGGTCCAGCTGGGAGAAGAAGGGGGTGGGGGAGGAGGAAATAGGAGAGGAGGAGGGGGAGGAGAAGGAGGGAACAAGAGGAGGAGGAGAAAAGAAGAGGAGGAGAATTCTTCCACAAAGCTGAATTTATCACATAGAAATACATGTGAAATACTTTGCAGTACCCACCGTGTAGCAAAGGCTAATGAAGATCAGATAGCAACACTTGTACTTACAGAGGGCTTCCACATTAGCCTCAACTCATTTGCCTTTAACAGCTATTGAAAGTTACTTTCACTTAGGAGTGGGTCCAACAGTAACAGGAACTTGAAAGCAAATCCAGATGTGGCCATAGCAGTTAATTAAACTTCCAACACGTAGAATCAATTTAGATATATTTATCAAATATTGTCTCCCATCAAGCACAAGATTCCCATACACATCACATGCTATGATTTGCACATGGCTGGAGACTTTCTTGAAAGAAAGATGGTGCTTTTGTGAGACTTCTTCCTGGCATGATGATATTTTCCAACATAATTTCCATCAGACCTCAGATGAATATTTCAGCAAGTCACTCATAGCTTTAAAAAGCACTGGTTCTCAACCTTCCTAATGCTGTAACACTTTAATACAGTTCCTTGTGCTGTGGTGACCTCCAATCATAAAATTATTTCATTGCTACATCATAACTGTAAATTTGCTACTGTTATGAGTTATAATTTAGATATCTAATCTGCATTGTAACCTATAGGTTGAGACCACTGCTTTAGAGTCATCATATGGTTCACGAGACCAAGAGGGCTGCTACGTGATTTCTCTTCATTTGCATGTATTTCTCATTCCTCACAGTCAATGAGCACATGTTATTGAAATGTTACTTTTCTTATGAAATAAATGAAACACAGAGAAAATTTTAATCAGTAAGTATAATCACCAAAATGCTGGACTTTTCTAATGTAATAAATTTTTCGCTATGAAATATTGTTTATTATTTAAAATACAGAGGTCTACTTTTGCACTTAATTTAAAACATATAAAAATGACATGCTGAGCAATGAAATTGAATTTACTTTTAACTCTTGAAGGAGACCTAACAATTTCATTCAGGTCTTCCATGTTTTTAGCTTTAAAAAATAGAAATATGGAAGTATTTTGGTAAAAAATCAGTGGAACTCTGTGGGAATCCAGGGAATAGAAAGAATGACTATATATACATCTTTCTGGCATTCAATGAGTAACTCCTTGACTGCTCCTCATCCCCACTTATATCCAGTGAAATAGTAATAGGGAGGTTGATATGAAAATTATCTTCAGTCACAACAATCTCCCAAGCTTGTTTTAGAATCATTAACAAACTTCAGAGGTACTGAACATAAAATAAGTGGCTTTAAGCTTTGGCTGTCATTGTGCTATGGGCAAATATCCTTGTGACCAGGGAGGTAACAATAAGCAATCAGACTCATCAGTTGCTGACCACTAACTTGAACCTTAAAATTATAATCAGCATTGTCAGAAAGAATTGAAAATGTTGGCATTAGAAATTTAATTCACTACACAGTTGCTAAAGGTACCTTACTGGAATATTTTTCCCATTCTCCATCAAAAGAAATCCTTTGAAATTCAAATATGTAAATAAAACTTAAAATTGTACCATGATAGCTCCTTACATTGCAACTGTCTGTACTCTTTGTCTCAAAAGAGTACAGACAAGAGCTCATTATTTACAATGCTACACTAAGCAGATGGATTGTCTTAGCTGGCTGAATCTTACTGTTACCACAAGACTAGCAGAGCCTATTGTTTGATTGTGAAGTGTAATCTTTTGGTGAGTGCGTACGTAAGCAATGTAACCTTATACATTTAATCCATATACCTTTGCAAGGGCTTAAAGCATAACATTTATCGCCAACATTCTTGAATCTTCCCTCTACACAACTCAAGCATCTTCCCCAAGATTTCCAGTGTCTTTCTCCTCTCCCAGAGGCCCCTCAAGGTAGCCAGTCTCCACCTCCCTTCCTGGAAGTCCCCTGCTTCTGACCTTTTTTCTGTCCCTTTCGTATACTGTCCATCTCCATCCCCTACAATACCCCTTGAACCTTGTCTCAGTCAATGCTCTTAAATTTTCATTTACAAAGTATTAGCTTCTGCCTTCTACCACAAAACACTTAGCATTTGTGCACTATGCCTTTCAAGAGTATTTTCTTTTCAGTTTGATCAAGCTCATAGTCCACTAATGGTGCAGTGTTAGATGTCACTAAAGTATTGAGCAATACATGACTTGGGTAAGAAAGCCTTCTTGGCATCTCACCTATGGTCACCTGGATACGTGTGACCTAGCTGGATTTAAAACTATACTTTTAAAAAACTCATTGCTATTCACATACCATTAAATTTATTTACCTTAAGTGTATAGTTCCATGGTTTTACTCATTACTGGCCAAGGTACAGAAACAAGAGACTGAAAAATGCTGATCCTTAAAAAGAACTGGTATACAGCATTCCCTCCTCCCAAGGTTCAAGTTTCATTGCAGAAGAGGAGACACTAAAAGTAAGAGCCAGAGATGTTGGATAAGTATGAGGAAACAGTATCTTCTGGACAAAGTGGGGCAGCTACACATGTGAACACACAGAAGTTAGGATAGCATGCACAAGACCTGTATAAGGCCAAGTCCTACCAAGGCCCAGCA
Organism: Peromyscus attwateri; assembly: GCA_902168425.1. Lineage (NCBI taxonomy): Eukaryota > Metazoa > Chordata > Mammalia > Rodentia > Cricetidae > Peromyscus > Peromyscus attwateri. The sequence continues at coordinate 8,004 of CABHPP010129647.1, read as the reverse complement.
CAGAGATATGTGTTGGAAAAGGAATCTCACCCATAGCTTGGGAGTTTTGGCAATCCATAGCTTCTGGGGAAGGGGCGGGGGTCTTTTCTTTTAGAGAGCAGTTCCCTAGTAGGTCAGTCACACTCCAATGAGTGGAAGACCACACATTCAAGAATATATGGGCAGCACAAATTGGACTTGATATGTTAGAGAGAGAGAGAGAGAGAGAGAGAGAGAGAGAGAGCAAGTTTGTGTGGGTAAGGAAGGTGGCATTGATATGGGGAAAGTTATGGAAGGACAGTGACTATGAACAAAACACATTGTATGAAAGTCTCAAAACCTAACAAAAATTATAAAAACTATACAATATATATAATTGTATATATATCAAAATATATATATAAAAATATATCAAATAAGTATAAATAAATCTCTTGATATGTATAAAATTAGTAATAATATCCATAACAGTTCAGCTGACTAGCTGAGTACAATTTTTAACTTTTATTAACATGGTAATAAGGTTAAAAGGCATGTGCAATGTTCATTTTAATCACTATATGACATAGGAATTAGACAGAAGAGCTATCACAAATCCTCAATGTTCTGGCCAACTCAAATGGTTTCCTTGGAATTTCAGTCTATGTGAGAGGAAAGAAAAAGCTTAGGTGTGCTTTTATTTTATCACTCTTTCAATTAGAAACTAAACACATAAATTACAGACAACAGAAAGTATTTAATAGAAACAAAGAACACATACTATTAATTTCTTTGATTGTTTTTATAATTAAATTTATTTACTTTACATCTAAACCAAAGTTTCCTCTCTCCTCTCTTCCAATTCCCTCCCCTCATCTCCCTGCCCCCAATCCACTCTTCCTCTATTCTGTTCAGAAAGGGGCAGGCCTCCCAAGTATCAACAAAGCATAGCATATCAAGTTTGGGTAGAACTTAGCACCTGCTTTGTTTAAGGGTGGGCAAGATAACCCAGTATGAGGGATAGTTCATAAGAGGGTTCCCAAAAGCAAACGAAGCATTAGGAACAGCCCCTGCTCCCACTGTTAGGAGTTCCACAAGTAGACCAAGCTACACAACTGTCACATATATGTCGAGGGCCTAGGTCAGTCCCATGCAGGCTCCCTGGTTGTCAGTTCAGACTCTGTGAGCTCCTATGAATCCAGGTTAATTGTTTCTGTGGATTTTCTTGTGATGTCCTTGACCCCTCTAACTCCTACTATCCTTCCTCCCTCTTCAGCAGGATTCCCCAAGCTTGGCCTAATGTTTGGCTGTGGGTCTCTGCATCTGTTTCCACCAATTGCTAAATGAAGCCTCTCTGATGACTACTGGACTAGGCACCAATCTATGAGTATAGTTGAATATTGTTAGGCATCATTATGTTGACATTTATTTTCCTCCAATTGTGTTTGGTTCTATTCTAAGTCTCTGGGCCATCCAATCTCTGGGTTTGGCACTCCAGACAGTGTCAGGGGTGGACCAGATAAATTAATGGAATTGAATTGAATACCCAAATGTAAACCCACATACCTATGGATACCTGATTTTTGACAAAGAAGCCAAAATTATACAATGGAAAAAAAGAAAGCATCTTCAACAAAATGGTGCTTTTATAACTGAATATTGGCATGTAGATAAGTACATGGCCTGTAGATAAGTGCAAATAGATTCATATCTGCCACCCTGCACAAAAAATCAAGTCCAAATGGATCAAAGACCTCAGCATAAACCTAGTTACACTAAACCTGATAGAAAAGAAAGTGGGAAACAGCCTTGAATGCACTGACACAGGAGTCAACTTCCTGAGTAGAACACCAGTAACACAGACTAAGATTGATAATTCATAACTGGGACCTCATGACACTGAAAAGCTTCTGTAAGGCAAAGGACACTGTCAGTAGTACTATTAATTTCTTAAGCTAGGTTGTTTTTTCTTGAAGGTAGGGTTGAGGAGAATAGAGTCATGACAACTGAGCACCCTGTGATCCAGGGGCTTGTATCCCAATGCCATTGAAAGAAACAAGTGGGATATTAGTACTACAATAGATAGGTTGTAAGTCTGTTACTTTTACTGTTGTCCTCTGGAATCCAAGTGACTAGCTGTCAATCATTGCTTATGCTGAAACTATGAAACTAAAAATCCCTGTGAGCCAACACATAAAAATATAATTTGTCAATAAATAAATATATCTAGTATTTTTTCCAGGAAAAATATGCATACAAATCCAATATAACGAATATTTTTATAACCACACAGACTTTAAAAATTGGATGTTTCAGCCAGGTAGTGGTGGTGGTGCATGCCTTTGATCCCAGCACTCAGGAGGCAGAGGTAGGTAGATCTCTGTGAGTTGGAAGCCAACATGGTCTACAGAGTTCCAGGACAGCCACAGCTACACACAGAGAAACTCTGTCTCAAAAAACAACAACAATAACAATTGGATGTTTTTTCAACCTTACAACAATTTTATGTTTATAAATAGATTATTTTTTGGCAATCGGACCAGGACTCATCCAGAATACATGAACTGGCTCTTTTAGAGCCCACTCCCTATGGTGTCATGCGTTACTTAGTCTTGATGCAGGGGGGAGGGGCTTAGGCCTGCCCCAACTTGGTATGCCAGCCTATGTTGAATACCCAAGGGAGGACTCACCCCCTGTGAGGTGTGGGTGGAGGTGGGATGGGTAGATGTGGGGGAAGTAGGAGAAGGGGAGGGAGGGGGAACAGTGGGCAGTATGTAAAATGAAAAAAAAGAACTTTAAATAAACAAGTAAACATTTAAAAAATAGATTTTCTTCATAGAATATATTATGATTACTATTTCCCCTCCCCCAATTTCTCCCACTTCCTTTCCTCTTCCCCTCCCATCTGGATCCACACACTTTCTGTTTCTTAGTAGAAAACAAACAGGCATCTAAGGAAAGGTAATAAAATACAATAAAAACAAATCAGGATAGGACAAAACAAAACAAACAAAAACAGAAAAAAAGGTCCAAAGAAAAAAAATAATAAACACATATAAATGCAAAGACATACATTCACATACACAGAAATCCAATTAAAACACAAATCCAGAAACTATAATATACATGCAAAGAATATGTTTGTTTAAAAAAATGCCATGACATAACATTATGAGACAAAAGAACCTCAAAAGATGCCATTGAGTTCTTTTTCTGTTGGCCATCTACTGCTGGACATTAGGACTACCCATAAGAGTGGTTTGTTTCCCCAGTGAAGCTCCCTTGGAGACAACTAATTTTTCAACTACAATTGGTTATCAATTGGGGATTGCCTCTGAGCTAGGGACGGGGACATGTGCCCACTTCTTTCAGTGATGGGACCCCATTTGGTGCAGACCTGTGCAGGCCCTGTGTAGCCACTTCATTCTCTGAGTTCATATGTGCATCAATCCTGCTGATTAAGAGGGCCTTGTTTCCCTGATGTCATCAATCCCCTCAGGTTCTTGTCCTCTTTCCATCTCTTCTTCCACAGAGCTCCCTGAACTCTGAGGGGTTGGATTTGATGGAGACATCCCATTTAGAGTTGAGTATTCCAAGATCTCTCACTCTCTGCACATTGTCTGACTGTGAGTCTCTGTATCTGTTCCTGTTTACTATAGGAGTAAGCGTCTCTGATGATGGCCGATCTATGGGTATAGCAGAATATCATTAGAAGTCATTTTATTGCTGCATTCCTGTAGCAGATCAGTAGTATTTGGTTGTACCCTTGCTCCCTGGTTTATCCCTAGTCTCAGGCTCTTGGAAACTCAATCAGCATCAGGTATGGATTTCCCTTCATGCAGAGGGTCTTAAATCAAATCATATATTTGTTGGTTACTCTCACAAGCTTGGTGCCATTGTTACAGCAGCATGACCGGCAGGCAAGTCACCATTGTAGATCGAAGGGTTTGTAGCTCAGTTGGTGTTTAACTTCCTCCTTTGGTATTGTAAAGAGTACCTTCCAGTACCATGAACATTAATTAGTCTGTAAGGATAAGGGTTGTATGTAGGCACCATCTCGACTTCTCTGTATTCAGTAAGTTGTATAGGTGTTGTCTTCAGCAATGGAACCTTACTAGCAGTTTGTAGAGAGCAATCAATATCCTTGGCAATAACCTGGGTTGACTGGGGCTTCCAATGGGACCCTTTTGTCCAACTACTCCATTAGATATAACCCATTCCCTGTACAAGAAACTTCATTTGGTGGTGAAAGGTATCTAGCTGGGGCTCTGTCTCTATGGTTATTTAGCAATTTCATGTAGATCACCTTCATATATGAATATATTTTAGAAAGCTTTCACAGCATTAGGTTTCTCTATGACCCCTCAAATGGTCCTTAGTCTTAGTTGATCATTACTATACTACCTGCATCACCCTTTCTTCTCTCCTCCCTTCCCATTTTGTCCTCCTCATCCATCCTAACTATCTCTTCTATTTCCCCTTCCTAGGAAGATCCATCCCTCCTCCCCAATCCCTCATTCTATATCCAACCTCTATGATTTATGGATTTAGCTTGCTTATCAATGACTTAACAGCTAACATCCACATATAAGTGAGTACATCTCATATTTGTCTTTCTGGGTCTGGGTTACCTCATTCAGTATGTTTTTTTTTTCTAATTCCATATATTTACCTGTGGATTTCATAATTTCACTTTTAACAGATGAATAATATCCTATTTACCACTTTATTTATCCTTTTATATGTTGACAGACTTCTAAGTTGTCTGCAATTTCTGGCTATTATGAATAGAGCAGCAATGACCATGGTTGAGCAAGGGTCCCTGTAGTATGAAGAAGCCTCCTTTGGTTATCTGCCCAGAATCAGATATTCCTATCTTCCTGAGGAACTACCACACTGATTTCCATAGTGGCTGTACATGTTTGAGGTCCCACTAGCAATGGCTGAGTGTTCCCCTTACTTTACATGCTCACCAGTTTGAGCTGTCACTTATGTTGCTGATCTTGGCTATTCTGACTGGTGTAAGATGAAATCTCAAAGTAGTTTTGATTTTCATTTACCTGATGTCTAATAGTGTTGATCATTTCTTAAAGTGTTTCTCAGCCATTTAACTTTCCCTTTTTGTGAATTCTCTGTTTATATCTGTACATCATTGTTTTGCTTGCTGTCCAGTTTTTTGACTTCTTAAGTCTTATGGATCTAGCATGTTTGAGGGAAGATTAATTTTTAAACTGAGGCTGTTTTTGAAGTAGGACAAGGAAATTGTTATGTAGCAAAACTTCCAACGAATACTGCTACTTCAAAAATTGCAGCAATTTCAGAAGCACAATGTGGGGAAACATTTTCAGATTCTTACACTGTTGATACAGCTTCAAAATGTGAAAAGCATTGATAGTATAAAACAGTATTGCAATGCGGCTGTGCAAGCAAGCTCCATTGATATCAATCAGCTTGATTCTGAGAGGGGTGAGTCCAGACCTCATAATGAGTATAATGTCTGATAATTCTACAACTTAAGAAAGTACAATTTTGAAACATATCATTATCAAATAAGAAATTTTATCATCTTTTTCACTCATATATTTAATTAAAGAATTTTTAGTTTCTTGACATCAGAGTAAATTAAATTCTACTAAAACATTTAACCATTTAAATAAAACAATAAACATTTAAAACTTCATTTGTAACTTGGAAAAAGTGTTTTGATCAAGCAAGCATGACTGCTATAATAAAATTTTTTTCTCACCCTTCAAGACAACATAGACCATTGAGTTGCCATCTAAACTTCACAGTATTGTCAGACCACTTAAAACAGGCCATCACCCTTTCTTATCCCTCAGCATCCAGTTGGCAAAGTGATGTTTTACACGACCCACAGAGAGCACGTGCATTGAAAACATAAATTTTCTGCAGGACATTTGGAATATTTTCAGCTAAAAGTAACTTTTAATAAGTAGTAAAGTGCTACCTCTCCACATAACAGGAATTTTGTGACTCGTACACACTGTGAACTAAAAGAATTAATATGACATAGAGATAGCATGCTTTCTATAAGACATTCTTTCTGTTCTTTGCATCCCTTGTGATGCTGCGATTGTTATAGTAACTGTGTTTTTGTTCAGCAGGGAAATACTAATATGCAGAATGCTTGCATTTATTCTCTAGATTAATAATAGAATGATACCAAACAGAAGTGATAAACTTAATTTTTCAGTGGATAAACTATATACCTTAATTTAAAACTACTATAAAGAAATTCTATCCAAAATATTTTCAGCACACAATTTCATCATAAATCTCATCTTCTTATTAGTAAAATTGCCTGAGCTGAAAGAATTATCTTCTCATGATTTAGCCCTTTGTATGGAGTACAACATGTGAAAGAGAATAATTACTTTAAAAAACAGTGAACAAATAACTGAAAATTATGCAAACATTTTAAAATTTGTTATAACAATTAATGGCCTGCTTTCCACCCTCCTCCATAACAAGTAGTACAAAACCTCCTCAAGGCTACATAGGCCGAACAAATGCCTCAACACATTCTATTTACCAACAAAGTTCTAAAATCAACTTTGTAAATGCCACAATCCTTAATGTTATTGTGGGATAAATGGAGATCATTCCTTGAGAGCATTTGGCCAAGATTGTGAGCATACTTTGTTTCCTCAAGAGAAGGAAAAAAGAGTAGTGAACCATTTTTTGCACAATGTCATTCTCCCACAAGAGTTTATGAAAGAAACATCTGTGACAAGGCTCTCTAACGCTCTTCTCAAAGCCACAGCTGACAGTGAGAGAGCATTGCTGGAAGTGGCGAGTCAATCTCATCCCATCCGCCTCAGAATGAAGCACATAATTTGCTGTGTACCACATGCATTTTCCTCACATGTTCTGAGACACTGTGACATTGATGTGGCTTCCATCCAAACCTCAGCTGAGTAAATACTTTGGCCATTCAGTGGGTAAACTGGCATCCTTTTAAAAGGTCTTCTGTCACAATAAAGTTAACTTGATCTTAAGGAAGCATTTTTCTTAGCTTGAGTTTGAAATTTGCTCACACAATCTGGAATTTCCAAACACTGGGAAATCTCCAGTCATCTACCACAGAGCACAAGCTGCACTTTTAAAACAAGTTTTCTTGGTGTAATATAATTTTCATTAGGCTTCCTGAGAATGTGTGCAAATCCAGCTGATGAAAATTAACAATAGTGTGCAGGATCTCTAATCAAATTACTCAACTGCAGAATTCTTTTCCAGAGAATCACAATGCAAGCATAACGTAAATCAGAAACCTGTACCATTGATTTTTAAGTAAACATTTAATTGATTTATAAGATATATAGCTATATCACCATCTGTCTTGAAAAAATAGTGTGATGAATTTTATAAACTGAATGAATATACTTTTGATCAAATATTTGAATGTTATTGCATCACAAAAGTCTTAATTAGACCTCTCTGAACATATGCAATGTGTGTGTGTGTGTGTGTATGCATACATAGATACAACCAGTTGAGTTCATTTAGTGTTGAATAAGTATATTTAAGTTGTAATGATGACTACTTGGTATTATACAACCCAAGACCAATTGTTCCTGTCACCAGTCATTAATTACGTGTAGCTCTTCCTGTGGGGGTAGAAACCATGATACTTTCTGCTTCCACATTAGTATACCTATTTGTGTTGTACTTGCGTCTTGTTTAGGCAGCCATATTGTTGAAGTAACATAGGTGAAAATTCTTTGTCATTTCTAGAAGACACAATTTCCCAGTAGATTTTTAATTACTCTAATTCTTGTAATCTTTCCACCCCCTCTTCCATGATGTTCTCAACACTTAGGTGTAGGGATTATGTTTTTTGATTTATCATTAGGGATTTGACATCTCATGGTCAGTTGTTACCTGCATTTTAACCAATTAAAATTGGTTAAATTTCTCTACCTACTGCAAATTGAAAATACTTTAATGAGGGATAAGAGTTACACTTCCTTGGGTATAGGAATTTGGTAAATTTGCTATGAGAAAAAAACAGAAATAAAGCCATTG
>CABHPP010129646.1:0-14828 GCA_902168425.1 Peromyscus attwateri | reverse complement strand
TTACTTGTAAGTGTGTTTTCAGGGCTGACCATTTGGTACTGGAAAACCAATTGGTGTATCCTCCCTTACACTGACTGTTTCTACACTTTAGGCATTCCATAGTTGCCTGTAGTTCTTAGTTGCCTGTAGGGTTGAGGCCTCATGGTCTTTTCTCTGTCCACTTTGGCAAGTCCATTAGTGTCATCCTTGTTCAGCTCACATTTGGGCAGTCATGTTGGTGAGATTTTATGGATGTAGCTTCTGTTTTTACTAGGAGACAGTTCTCATAGAAAACTCCCTGATCCTCTGGCTCTTATAATTTTTCTATGCCCTCTTCTGTAGTGTTCCCTGGGTCTTAGGTACAGGAGTTGTTTTGTAGATTATATCCACTGGAACTGGGCTCTACAACTCTGCATTTTGATTGGTTGTGGTTTACTGTAATGGTCTCTGTCTATTGCAAAGAAAAAATTTTTCAGACAGCTTTTGAAGGAAAATCATATATCATAGCATGACACTGGGAAGGTTCAGGGCTTGCCCAAGAGACCCAAAATAGAGTTTGACTAGAAGAAGGGATGATTTTAGAGCCACCCTATAAGGTCCATAAGATATGTGGCACCAGAGCTCATGTTTAATGTCTGCTTACAAACTGTATTTAAAAAGCAGGTGGCAAATTGAGAGAGTGGGGGAAGGACAGTGGTCACAATGCATTGAGGACAGGGCTCGTCTCTTTGCCTTCTCTGCATCATCAGATATTCTGTAGCACCAAAACACACATCTTCGCCCTTCTGAAAAACAACCTATGAAGGGTATCTTTCTCTGTCAAAAACGAGAAAGCTTTCTTTGGATAAGAAAAGCAGTATTAGGAGATCATTACTTAGATTGTCATGGCAATGGTTTTGTTGTGAATTGGCAGATTTACAAGTCTTCACTCCACATATTTATGACTGGTGGGGAAGACAACCAAAGTAGATATATAGCTCTGTGACTTTGAGTCAAATTCAAGAGTCATTTCAGTGGCTTGCCTTAGCGTTCTACTGTGCTTTTCAAGAAATGTAAACCAAGGCTTTGCTCAGTCACCTCTTCATTAAAAGCTGTGTCCATTACTTAATGTTTTGGCTGGAGCAAAAGTGCCCAATCTTATGAAAGGCCATCCTCATGCTCTGTCTTCCCATGTTCTGTCTATTACACCCAGCTAACTGGCCTGATTTTTCTTAAATGAAAAATCTTCACTTCATTGTTTCATTTCTGCAAGGAAATGTATATTTTAGTTTTGATGGACCCATTGAAACAGTGATTAGAAGCCTTCTTCACACCCATCCCACACAAGGTTCAGATTCTGGCTGGGAATGCTTATGCTTCCCTGTCTCCTATGCTGTCACAAGAGAAAAATATTCTTGAGAGAAAAATCCAATCTGATGAAAATCATTGTTCCCCAAGTGTGTCTGCAGGTGGGTAGAGGGTGGGAGGAGGCAGGGGACACATGATGATGTAGGTGCAGCCTGAGGAAGAAAGACATTGAGTCAGAGCGGTATTAACAAGAGAGTTGATTTTTCAGACTAGATTCTTGAGGCTCCCCTAAAATTACCACAGTGTTGGATAATATAAGAGCAGTTCGGGGATTTTCTTCAGAGTCTCTGTGACTTCCATTTCATGATGGCTTGTGACTCACTCACATCCCCTCTCTCCCGGCGTCACACAGAAAATCGAATGATGAATATGTTCAGATAAACACATATGTTAGAAGGAATAAGGGACCATCATCAGACAATTTATGTTGATGATTTTCTCCAAAATAAGGAACAAGTAGAAAATGTCCCCAACTTAAAGAAACAGAGAAAACTTCAACCCAAGAGTTTTACAAGGGAACAAAACATAGAGCTAAATTTTTCTTCTCAGAACAATCTCCCTAAGGCTGCAGACACAGCTGTAGGAGCTTGGGTGCGGAATGAGAAAGGACCAAGAATGCCTAAAAACAACGGCTTGACCTAAGGGCCTGAATAGCAATCAGCTCCCTCTCTTCTCCATAGACAGAACCTATAACTAACTGAGAATCTACTCTGAACAAAATCACCACAAAAATACTGTGAGAATACCTCCTTTGAAAGAAATTGAATAGACTATAGCCCAACTAGTAAAGAATTAGGAAAAGTAGTACATTTGATACAATACAAAATAAAGACAATTTATGTTCTGTGGATCTGCCTTCCCTACCCCAAATTCAGTGCTTGGCTCATAATTGTAAAACAGTGACAAGTGTTGTCAGTCAGGAAACCTCACTCCTACATCTAAAGAGTAATAGTCATAATATAGACTGACACTCATAGAGACTCCACTCATAATATAGACTGACAACGAGGTCTATCAGATATATCATCAAAACCTCCAGTATAGACGGCACCACACTTTCGATCATAGAACTTGGAAAAATCAAGCTGGTACTGATGGTTAGTTCTTGTGGTGTCAGAAGGGTTTATGCAAGCTGCCAAGGGGGGAAAGTTATCAGTAGTCTTACCCTGATATAAATCCTACAAATCACAGCTGTGAGATGGTCTTTATGTATGCTGTGAATATGTGTTACTACTACTGGTTAATAAAGAAGTTGTTTTGGCCTATGATAAGGCAGGATAAGAGCCAGGCAGGAAATCCAAGAGAGGTAAAGGAAGAAGAGGGTGGAATTAGGGCAGACACCATACAGCCCCTCAAGGAACAAGATGCCAGCAGACTGGTAATACCACAGTCACATGGCAAAATATAGATTAATATAAATAGGTTAATTTAAGATGTAATGGCTAGCTAGCAATAAGCCTGAGCCATAGACCAAACAGTTTGTAATTAATATTAAGCCTCTGAATGATTATTTTATAAGCTGCTGTGGGCAGGGTGAGACACAGGAAAACTTCAGTCTACAAATCACAGTAACTACTAGCCTGGCAAGATATGGCTGATGGTGTTATAGCAGCATTAATATCTTGGGGGTAACTGACTGTGGTCTGATTGGACTTAAGGCTCACCAAATTGGGGGGCAGGACTCATGCTTAGTACTGTAAACCTAGCCTTGAACCAGTGCTGGAAAGCTTATAGACTCCAGAGAAGAACCAACTACCACCATTTTGCTAAACTGATAGCCTTCTAAATACTTATCCTTATACCCACAGATAAGTAAAGCTCTCTCACCATTCATCCAAGAACCTTCTTTTTGCGGCTGTAGAGGCTATGATGGAGAACCACAACTTGTTAAAGTGCCATGTGCAAGTAGTTGACCCAGTTCCAAATGGGACATCTCTAACACAGCCCCTATGCCAACGATCAGGAAACATTCTGGGAGAGGGAGCAGAAAGATTGTAAGGCCAGAAGATTGCTGTGAAAGAGTGTCATTAGGCCATGGCAGGGATGCTGCACAAGAACCTCAACAGCTTGGTTGCCTACACAAGACCTGCAGAGAGCACACTAGTCAACATTCTAGCATGATTGGGAAAGGACTCGCAAGGTTCGACCCATAGTTGAAGAGCTCTGGGAAGTCCATAGCTTCTGGGGGAGTGAGAGTCAATTTTCTCCAGGGACAAGCCCTCTAATAGATTCCTCATGTCCAAATGGTCAGCCCTGCACCCAAGTCCATCCAGCAACACTAACTGAACGCACATAATTAAAGAAGAGGGCATGAGTTTGAGAGAGTGATGGGGGAAGCATTGGAAGGGGAAGGAAGAGGGATATGATGAAAATACATTGTACCCATGTATGAAGTTCCTTCAAAATTCAAAAGTAATTTTAAAAATCTTCAATCATGAATGAAAAGAGAAAATTAAACAAATATAAAAATGGAGAGGGGAATCAGAGATAGTATAGTAATTAAATATAACAATATTTTCCTAGGGAGGATTTGAAGAAATACTACCTTCATAAACAATAAACCAAAAATGATAAAAAATAGCAGTCACAGAATGACAAATGGTCCTTATAAATATAAATATATATCATTACAAAAAGAATAAAAATAAGGAGCTAAAGAGGTGGCCCAGTGGTTAAGAGCACTGTCTGTTCTTCCAGAGTACCCCAATTGGGTTCTTTGCACCCACATGAGGGTCTCACAACTCTCTGTAACTCCAGTTCCAGGGGATGAATCACCCTTTTCTGGCATCTTTGGGTACCAGGCCACACATGGAACACAGACATACATGCAAGCAAACCACCCATGCAATAAAAATAAAACATTTAGAGTTTTTCAAAGAAGGGAGATAAAGACAAGTCATTGGGCAATAATCAATTATAAAAAGAGAATTAGAAAGAAATCATAAGTGTTTCTAGAAGGAAAGAGGACCAAGAAAAAGAAAAAAGAGGACATGTACAGACATAGCAAGATAAAGCATTTCAGACATGACCCTGGTCTGCTGGCATAGTTCTGAAATTACAGGGTTTGAAACAGGAGTGTGTGTTCAAGGCCAGCCTGAACCATCTCGTGAAAGCTCCCTCAAAATATATTGTTGGTAAAAGGGCCAGGAACATAGCTCGGTGGCCTAGTAATGGCCTGGCATGTGCAAGGCCCTGCTTCAGTCTCCAGTATGAAGAAGAAACATGAGCTTTAAGTCTCTAACAAAAACAGTTACACTGTCTCTCACATTCCCCCTCGCTCCACCATGTAGATGATATAAATTGTGTCCTACAATAGGTGAACACTCACAAAATATCCTAAAGTGGGAAAATAATCCAGTTAAATCAGTTGTATTTTCTCTTGGAAAGGAGGTGTTTAGTGTTGTGTTGTGTTGTGTTGTTTTAATTCAATGTGATTAGCTGATGGACAGGGGCTTTGCCTTCTCTTATACCACTGTGCTATTCCATTTTTTTAAATCAGGCAGATAGCATTTTACCTGGTTCCTTTTAATTAAGCATCATTGATTATATACTCACTAAGACATTAAAATTGCACAGTTGTTAAAGAATAATCTATGCTGCCACAGCCCCTTGTTCTCAATCCTTTCCCACAACTTCTGATGCTGACTTGTTTTCCTTCCTACCTTCTGCAGGCAGGCATGCAAGGCCTCACTGTCCTCTGATGCCAAGACCCATTTAATCCTCTCACATAAGACTTTCCACAACCTTAGGGCAATAGAAAAGGAAAGGGAAACCACATTTGCTGAGCCTAAGTTAGACTACCATATTGTTGTACTTTAGATCGGAAATGCCCCTGAAGGCCCATGTACTAATGGCTAATCTCCACCTTAGCACTGTTGGGAGGAGGTGCAAATCTTGACAGGCAGGGCCTAGTGGGAGGATTTAGGTCAATGGGGGGTGCATCCTTGAAGGGGATGCTGAGAGACAGGTCTCTTCCCTCTCTCTTCACATCCCAGACATGAGGTAAGCCACTTGGCTCACTGCTCTGCCATGACCGGCTGCCGTGACACAGCCTCAAAAGCAAAGGAACCCTGATTATGAATGGAGACCTCCACCACTGTGACCCCAAAGTAAATCCTTTCTCTTTATAAGCCAGTCAGCTCAGGTGTTTGGCTAACATTCATACTTATTGTTTAATTTTTCCAATACTCCTATGAGGCCCATGTTATTTTCACTTTGACGAGCTATCATGTCAACATTCAAACTGCCATTGTCTGTTTTGAAGACCTGTGTTTGGCTAGTTTGTCTGGATGTCTCCTTTGTTCATTTCATTATCATGTAGTTACTTTTCCCACTGGGGAGAATATGAAAGCGTGTTGTAAGGAAATCCTATGATTTGCTGTAATGATTTGCATGGCAAGATTGAGGACCTTTCTGCTTGCCCCTGTGTCCCGTGGGATTAAATCACAATGATGGGAGAACTCTAAACTCCAACATCTGGAAGACCTGCAGGCCAACAGTTCAAAAGCAGCTGGCCCTCCTGATTTCATTATAAAGTTGGTCTGTGCTCACACTCCAAAAAACTGGAGGAAAGAAGTGAAAAGGTTTGAAAAAAGCTTGACACATTGAGTACATAGACTTTAAAAAAAATTGAAAATTTAGATTCAAGACTTCTGATTTTTAGCATGAAACACAGTTAAAATAAAGATGCAAAGAATGAAGGAAGAACATTGCCAAAGGTGCCTGCAATCTGAACAGGGCCCACTTAACAAACACAGCGTCAACTGCCCTAGATACAGGGCTGGACATCTGACCCTTTGTATTCACTGTAGCTTGACTCTGGACTGCAGAATCCTAGCTTGGTTTGTTTGTTTGTTTGTTTGTTTGTTTGTTTGTGTGTGTGTTTGTTTGTTTGTTTGTTTTGTTTTTGTCTTGCTTTAGCTTGTTTGTTTTACCACACTTGTTATTTAAGAAATTCTGAGAGGAATCAGTTTGATGACCTGGAAAATTACTATTAAAATCCCCCAAACATTTGGCCAGAAGAACAGTGGGAAACTTTCAACTTCTAAACCCTAAGTTTATCACCATTGACACGTGTTCCTCCTCCCTCCGGCAAAACAAACTCATCCGTAGTCAATGTTAGGAAAACATTTTTAAGATAATAAAGGTGTGAGAAAAGGCTTATCCTGTAGGTACTGAAGCTTTTGGAAGACCTGAGTCAGAATGTGGTAATCTGTCACTTGGCGGGTAAAATCAACCTGCCTTACCTGTAAACTTAGGCAATTAGGTATAAATTGAAAACCTGTCTTATCTCACACCCTTGGCCAAGAAAACTCTTGTCTACAATTTCTTATAGGCAATCCTTCTGAATTTTCATGCTTCCCAGGGCAGGAAGCTTATCACTTCATAAAAACTTTTAGATTAAGAAGAAAGGGCCTCACTGGTAGGTGTATGTCCACAGAGTGTGCTTTTGAAGGTTGTACCCAGTCCCTTGTCCCTTCCATTCTCCTTTGCATCCTGTCCAGTGTCCCCACTGCCATGATGTTTGCCTCACTAAAGTCCTAGCATCTACAGAACCAAGAACTCTGGACCGAAAGGTCCAAAGCTATGAGCTGAAAAAAGAAAAAAGAAAAAAAAATCAATCTTTGCTTCTTAAGTTGCTTGTTGGGTATTTTGGCACAGCCACACAAAGGCTGATTAGCACAATTAGTATGAGTATTTTTTCCACACATCTTTTATATATCTACTTTTGAGAAATGTCCCCAAGGCTATGTCTTCTATTTTAATTGTGTTATTATGAACTTTTGTTATTGAGTTGTTGAAGTTTCTCACACAGTCTAGATATTACCTCATCATCATATGCATAACTACAAATATTTTCTCCCATTTTGTAGATTGCCTCCTCACCCTGTTTCCTTCACTACATAGACACTCCTTTAGCTTGGTGAAGTCATAGTTCTATTTCTTTGTTTCTTGTGCATTTGAAATCTTACGCCCTCAAGCCTTGCCTCATACAATGCCATGATGATTTTGATTTCCCATGATCCTTCTCTTCTTGTAGTTACATGTTTTCAAATATTATATTTAAACTCATGCATCTATTTTGAATTGGTTTCTATGTATGATGAGAGATAGAGGTCTGGTTTCATTTTTCTGCATGTGGATATCCAAATTCCCCAGTACACTTTATCAAAAAGACTAATTAGCCTTTCTCCACTCTTACTCTTGGGAGTGTGGCCAAAGACCAGTGTGGTTTATGTGCTACTGGTCACGGTGTCTGTGTTTATGGTTATGGTAACTTTGTGGTGTGTTTTAACATCAGGTAGTGTAATTATTTCTGATCTGTTTTTGTTTTTTGTTTTATTTTTCAATATTTCTTTGGCTACTCAAATATTTTGTTGTTTTTTAATTTTACAATGCTTTCTTAGCTCTATAAAGAATGTAATTGGTGTTTTTCTAGGAATTATATTGAATCTAAAGATTGCTTTGAGTAGTATGAATTGATAACGCTGTGAATTCTTCAAATACACAGACATATGATGTTTTGTGTGTGTGTGTGTGTGTGTGTGTGTGTGTGTGTGTGTGTGTACCTGTCTGTGTCTGTTTTCTGTGTTACTGCCCATATGAAAAAGCACTCTCTCACTGGATTGTATCAGCAGTTTTGTTTTTAGATAGAGTCTCACAACGTTGCCCAGGCTAGACTAAAATAACCTAAGCTTATGGACACTGGATTTGCAATCCTCCCGCCTTAACTTTCTGAGTAGCTGGGATTAGAAGCATACACCACCAACCCCAGTTTTCAATTTCTTTCATAAATATTTTGTAGTTTTGATATTGTGGATTTTCTCCCTCTTTGATGAAGCTCACACCTAAGTGTTCATGTGTAACTAGTAGAATTAGGGTTGAATTCTATTTTCGGATGATGCTTTCTCTTCAGATAGTTCATTATTGTTGTACAAAAAAAAATGTTGTGAATCTCTATATGTTGATGTTGTATCATAACAGTATCTAATGATCCTTTGTATTTCTGTAATGTCAGTTAAAATGTCTTTTTATCTGGTCTCTGACTTTATTTGAATCTTTTTTTCTAGTCAAAGTATTTGTCAATTATGTTCGTCTTTTTTTTTTCTTGTGTGAGTGTGTGTGCATGCATACATGAGTTTATCGGTTTGAAAATCCAGCTCTTCATTTTGTGATCTTTGGTTTTTAGTCTCTTTTATTTATTTCTCCTCTGAGGTTTGTTATTTCTTTCTTTCTATTTATCTTTAATTTATTATTATGTTTTTTTACTCTTAAGTTGCAAGCTCTATCATAATTTTATAGAGCTACTATCTTCTATGTGGTTCATCCTTAGTCAAATGTAAATAAATATATATATATTTATATAGTTGATTGGGTGTGTATCCATTTGGTTTGGGGATATATATATATATATATATATATATATATATATAGAGAGAGAGAGAGAGAGAGAGAGAGAGAGAGAGAGAGAGAAAGGTGTATATGTGTATACTAAGACACAAGCATATGAGCAGCACTAACTGAACTTAGTTTCATATTTTTTATAAAGATATAAAGTTGGGAGGGAACATGTTGAGGGAGGAAATAGGGGAGGGTAAATATGATCATATACATGTACAAAACTCTCAAATAATAAAAAAAATGAAGAGAACTCTATGATTACATCAGGTCCTGGATAATCAAGGATATTTAAAGTCAACTGGTTGCCAAACTTAATTCCACCTACAGCACCAGCCCCTTTACTGTGGGACATGGCAAGTTCACATGTGACAGGAATGAGGACAGTGGTACTTTCAGTTTCCTGTTCAGCACTGAAATCATCAGAGTCCTCTGAAATCTAATGACCCTTTCTAGAACATAAGACTTGTTCCTCCGTATTGCTTTGTTTGATGCTTATTCAGCCCTTTGTGCTAGAAAAGGCAGCTGTCCTTGGGTCTATTTAGAGAAGACAGAGAAAGACCCATCTGAGAGATGGGGATCTAGAACCAAGAGAGAGAGTGCATCCTCCTCTGGATAAAACTTACTAAGTGACACCCGGGTGTTTTATTCCTAGCCAAGTTCTCTAGCTGTTAATCCACCTCATTTTTTAATCATCTAATAGTTCCCATGTTGACCACAAGAACATCATGAAACATATTGCCAGACACATACTTTTCTAGGTCAAGTAATCAAAAGTGGTCTTGAAGATAAATTATTCAAACATCTCCTTGGGAGAGGCATGCTCACAGATGTTTTTCTTTCATTCTTTAAAGAATATAAAAATTACTTAAATGCTAGTCTGTCTTGTGAGAGCTTAACAATCATTTTACTGGCCTATAGATTTTTGCGACACACCTTTATAATATTCTCATCGAGTTTCATCAACTCACCCTAGTTGAATCCTGCTTCCGTTATCCAACACAGGAGCCAAGATGCAGCTGTTTTAGGTGGTTGAGAATGACCAAGATTCAAGTCTAACATGAGAAATCTCTTTTGTTTGGGGGTCACTGTCATGTCACTGTTTGTCACATATCAACTTGTTGATACCGACTCTACAGCCCTCTGCCTCTTGAAAACCTCCGCTTTCCTGACGTCTTTGCTATGTTAGGTCTTCTAACATATCCTAGAGATCTTCAGCCTATTTAATAGGCAGGAGCAGGTACTTAATGTGCGTTCTCACCTCATCAAGAAAAGACACCAGATTGCATTCACAGCAAGCAAAATTGTGTGCTCAGGAGCCCCAGGTAGGAAGCCAGAGTTGTGACAACACAGTAGTGCTGTCATCGAGTATTGAGGGCACTGGCATAGGTACGGTACATGGTCCCCATTTTATTGAGTTTTCTATCATTACATCATTCACAACTCCCCCGTCCCCAGTGCTTGACTGGTTGAACTCTCTCTGAATCTGTATTCTGCGGCTCTTTTCTTCTGTTTCTCTGTTCACTGCCTCTGAACATGAGCACCTCCCAAAGTCCTGCCTTTTTTCTTTGTGTGTTCTGTCTCTAAGGTCTTGTCTTTTCTCACTTCAAATCTATTTCATATGCAGATAATTCCCAATCTATGTATCACAGCCCAGCCTTCCTCCTTTGATCTGGTGCTCAGACATCAGACTCCCCAGACCTTCTCCTGTTCTGTAAATCTTCACATACCCAAGACAGATGACTTCACTAACCCAGAATTCCTTCGCTCACAACTTAGCATCTTTGTCTCTCCCTCCTCCCCCGCCCTGTAATAATTGCTCCCTGAATGGTATGGCTGTCACTTCCTCTTTACCTCCACGGTTCCTGCTCCATTCTGTCATTTCCCCTGCTATCATCCTAGCTCAAAAACTTATTATATGCTGCATGATTGCAATAATCTAACTCAGTGATTCCCAGCCCTGGCTGCACATTAGAATCACCTGGGGGAGCTTTAAAGAAATCCTATACCTGGTCTTAACCTCAGAGATTCTGATTAAATGGAACTGGGGTGGGGCCCTGACACTGCCATTTAAAAAACAAAAAACAAACGAAAGAGCTCCTCTAGTGATTCTGTACACTGCTGAGCTTGAGAACTGTGAGGTGCGGTTCACTTTCAATTTTCCTCTCATCTTTAATCTGTTTTTCCAATTAGGTTATGATTTTAAAGGATTCCTTCTTCATACACTCACCCATGCAAAATTTAATTTGTTAATGCTTCTGTGGTAATTTTCAAGCTCATTAGCTTACTTCTGCCAGTCCTCATAATCTGACCCCAACCCATCCTATCAGCATGAATCAGTGATCCCCTAGCATTTCACCTAGTGACTCTGCCTCGCCATCTCCTACCTCCTGATGTCTTCACACTCCTTTCTGAACCCATTTCTGTGCACTTAGAATTTGGGCAATGTGTCCATGCTCCAAGGCCCAAACTTCTCTTCATTTAGTTACCTCCTCACACCTTTCCCTCAAAGCCAGAGCATTCGGTTTGTGCCAGAGTCTGCACATAGCCCCATAAGGGATCAGAGTTTGTAGTTGCTGAACAGGTTCAAATCCTGCTTTCTCTGCTTCTTGCTGTGGGGTTTTGAGGAGTTGCGGGGGGGCTCCCCCTGAGCTGTGTTTCTACAACATCTGTTCTAAGCCTGCGGTGATACCAACCTCCTAGAGCTTTCTGAGGAGACACATGAGTAAATTTCTATATGGAAAATGTCTAGTCCACAGCAAGTGATAGGGAAATGTTAGCTACATGGTTACTTTTGTGATCATTGCTGTACACATGTGCTGTCACCCCAGATGTATTGTGTGACATTGGAGTACAAGACATTCTTTTTACAGTTCTTGTCTTGACAGTATCCTGAGCTATTCCACGGAAAGTACTTAACCTAACTATTAAATGAGTAATTTGATAAGTAATTCTAAATACACCAATTAAATGTAAATAACTATGATCTTAGCCTGGCTGGACCACCCATTGGGAATGGAAGGGTTTAGAGAAATTGTTGGTTACAAGCTACTGTATAGCCTCAGAAAGAGATGGAGAAAAGCACCTTGCAACCTTTCTAAATGTTTGTGATTTTCTGGATACAGTTCAAGTATTAATTTTTAAGGGTCCACAAATCTCTGGGGATTCTGCTAAATGTGTTTGTATGTCCTCTCACAAAAGAATGTTCATAAGACCCTAACACATCCAGATCAGCCATACAATATGGAATGAATACTTCTGAGGCCCATTTCCTGGTTATTTGCATTCTGGAGCACAAACAATATTGGTGAGTGTTTCCTGTTTTGTTTGAATGCATCTCTGATTAAGCTTCATGCAGACACATCCCTGGTGGGATCACATGTAGGGTGTTCAGGCTATAGCACTTCACTCATTCTGAAGAGCAGCATGTCAACTTTTTCCTGGGGTTCTAGGTTAAAGATGTTTCTCTTTTCTTGCTTATTCTTTTTAAAATTTTTTTCTTACACTTTTTTCTCCTAATCTTCAAAAGAAGAGATGCTCTCATTCAATAGAACAGATACAAATATGTCTCAGTAAGGGTTACTATTGCTGCAATAAAACACCATAACCAAAAACAAATTGGGGAGGAAAGGGTTTGTTAGACTTTCACTTCTACATTACCATTCTACATCAAAGAAAGTCAAGGACAGGAACTCAAACAGGGCAGGAATCTGGAGGCAGGAACTGATGCAGAGGCCATAGAGGCATGCTGCTTACTGGCTTGTTCCTTGTAGTTTGCTCAGCCTGCTTTCTTGTCAAGCCCAAGCCCAAGCCCAGGGTGACCCCACTCACAATGGGCTGGGTCATCCCACACCAATCACTAATTAAGAAAATGCTCTACACCCTAATCTTATGGAAGCCTTTTCCCAGTTGAAGCTCCCTCTGCTCAGGTAACTCTAGCTTATGTCAAGTTCATATAAAACTAGCCAGCACACCATATAAGTAAGGAGGAGGCAAGAAGTCTTTTCTTCCCTGTTCTTCTCCTAGTCACCCACTGCTGTTGATGTTCTCTTGACCACCGTGATGCTGTCCCTGCTAGCCTAAGACTTTACTGTTAAAACTTTCCCAATCCCCTCTATGAGATTTCCTCTGAAACCCAGAGGACAGTCAGGACACAGCTATCCACAATCTGTCTGAATCATATTTCCCAAATAATTCATTCCTTACTCCTTATCATCCTTGAGGGAATTATTCATTTAAAAACTTTAAAAAGTATTTATTTTTATTATTGTGGGCACATACTTGCCATTGTGTAAGTATGGAGGTAAGAGAACGACTTGGTGAAGCCCGTTCTTGCTGCCCACCTTTACATGGCTCCTCAGGGTCAAACTCACTGCATCTGGCTTGTGGGGTAAGTGCATTTCCCCACTAAGCCATCTAATCAGAGCCACAGAAAAACTTTCCTCAAGTTTTTTTTTAATGTATGCATGTAAATGCTGTGGGTAAATGCTAATTTGAATTGTATAATTTCTTTAAAAGGAAACAATAGTACTACTTTCATGTCACCTGTATATTATCTCTTCTTTACCCTGAGTCAATATTGTGTTGATATTGAGAGTAAAGATACATATAGAAGTTGACATTGGTATCTTAATGGTAAATCCTCATATGGCCATCTCATATTGTTAGTGATTGTCATAATCCACTCACATACCCTGGCACACTCAATCCTCAGAAGCACATATATTAAGTAGATCCATTGTCCTGACTGCTCAAACAAGGACACTGAAATGCAGAGAAGCCCAGGGGCCTTGAAATAGGGCTGAGCTATACCTCACGCATGTGGCCACCATCCCCTCTCTGCCTCTGCTAAAGACTGAGCTGTGAAAGCCCAGGACCAAGGCCAGCCACAGCCCTGGTTTGGTTTCTTGATAACTTCTTCGAGGTCAGTCGTTTAGGTGGATGATTCTTTTTCATAAACACCACACAAAGCTCATGCACAGCCTGAAATCTATGGTGGAATACAGTGAGGGCTCTACAAAAGTCTTGATCACATCACAAGCTCCCTACTCCCAAGTAGACTCCACAGCCTCGTCAATAAAGCTGTCTTCTGATTGTTTTAGGTTATGTGTATGTGTGTGTTGGTCCTGGTATGTGCACATGTGTGCAAGTGACCTCTGAAGACAGAGATGTCAGATCTGCTGGAGCCAGAGTTACAAGAAGTTGCAAGACAGTTGTAGATGCTGGGAATAGAACATGTGTTCTCTGCAAGAGTACTTTGTATAACCACTGAGCTGTCTCTTCAGTTCTGTCTTCTGAACGTCTACATGGACCCTTCCATCTGTCAGGACAATTCCAGTCATTTTCATTAGTCACAGCCTCCCTCAGATGCTGGTCATATTGATATAGATATGCCACCAAGAAGTCAGCTCAGAACTTGGAAACAATCAATATGTCACAGTTAGATCTTGGTTTCTAATACCATTCTCCAATGAAAACAACTGGAGTTCTTTAGAAAAGTGGCAAGGCTCGGGACTGGAAATGGACAAATACAAGATAAGCCTGGAGCATCTTGGGGTATCAAAAAGCTATACTCAAATTGTTTTCTCAAAAGCCACAATGATATAGAGACATCAAAAAGACAAAGCCAACTGAAAAGAACTCCCAGAAGTTACATCTGCAATGATTGGAGCAACAAAATAAAGTTTTATTAGTTTACAAACAAAAGAACAGTTATGTGTGTGTGTGTGTGTATGTATGTATATATGTGTATATATGAGGCTATGCTAATCTAAATAAATGACAAAATTAATAAATACATAGGAGAAAAGAAAGATTTCCTAGACATGCAAATTCCAAGTAAATCCTGTAAACACTCCACCCTGAAATAGGGAAAACAGAACTTCCCAGACTTAAATACAGACTGTGTATGTAGTGTCTTACTTTCAAAGGGCACAGTAATAGAAAAGGGAGAAAATAAAAGCAGTAACTTTACATTGAAAAACCTGGCAAACACTGCTGCAGCAAGGTGGTCAATAGTAACACTGGTAAGAGGCATTGACGGTACCCACTGTCGATATAATGTGTTGAGAATAGTTCTTGTGGTCTTCCTCCCTCCAAACACA
>CABHPP010129644.1:0-22289 GCA_902168425.1 Peromyscus attwateri | reverse complement strand
TCTGTCTCTGTGTGTGTCTGTCTTTCTGTGTCTCTATCTCTCTGTGTGTGTGTCTGTCTCTGTGTGTCTGTGTGTCTGTCTCTGTGTGTGTCTGTCTCTCTGTGTCTCTATCTCTCTGTGTGTGTGTCTGTCTCTGTGTGTCTGTGTGTCTGTCTCTCTGTGTCTATCTGTGTGTGTGTCTGTCTGTCTATCTGTCTCTGTGTGTGTCTGTCTTTCTGTGTCTCTATCTCTCTGTGTGTGTGTCTGTCTCTGTGTGTCTGTGTGTCTGTCTCTCTGTGTCTGTGTGTGTGTGTGTGTCTGTCTGTCTGTCTCTGTGTGTGTCTGTCTCTCTGTGTCTCTATCTGCGTGTGTGTGTGTGTGTGTGTGTCTGTCTCTGTGTGTGTCTCTCTGTCTGTCTCTGTGTCTGTCTCTCTGTGTCTCTATCTCTCTGTGTGTGTGTCTGTCTCTGTGTGTCTGTGTGTCTGTCTCTCTGTGTCTGTGTGTGTGTGTGTCTCTATCTGCGTGTGTGTGTGTCTGTCTCTGTGTGTGTCTCTCTGTCTGTCTCTGTGTGTGTCTGTCTCTCTGTGTCTCTGTCTCTGTGTGCGTGAGTCTGTCTCTCTCCACTCTTCTCTCTCATCTACAGCACACGCACACCATTGGTCACATTCCCACACCAAGTCGGCGCAGAACCTAGGGGACTTTGCCGCTCCCTCAGTGAGGTGTCCAGCAACTAGTAGGCTGGCTTGTGAGTGGCCAGCAGCTCCGCCTCCGAGGTCCCCCTGGCCTGGCCGCGCTTTGTTGGCTGGTTAGCTTGGCCACATCTGTGAACCGCCAGACTCCACTCCTCTGGGATGATGTGTGCAGAAACCTGGCGCTCCAGATCCCGAGAAAGAGGGCCTCCAAAGCGGGTGGGGGTTGGCTTCCCCGCCCTTTGCCCTATTTAACTCCAACGTGGCTCTGTCCGGACTGGTGATTGTCCAGGCTCCGGAAGGCGGTCTGGACACACTGAGTCCAGATCTAGGATTGGGACTTTCTCTGTCCCTGGGAACTGACTAAAAGGGGTTAGCTCTCTTCGGACAGACTCATCTCTCTGCGTTGCTCAGCTGGGGCTTGTGCTAGCAGCAGGCCTGGACAAGCCAAGCCCACTGACTGTTCTTTAGGAGAAACTCGGGGTGAATATATGTTCCTCAGACCCCGGGGTCTGCTAGAGCTGGAGTGCGCCCCCTGCCCCCAAGTTTGGTATGTGGCTACAGATTAGCTTGAAGAAGTCAGAAAGAGCAGACCCCAGCATTGGAAGCAGGATTAGTAAACAGTGATGCTTTCCTGAGGAAGTGTCCTTTCCAGATTAGGGACTGGTCCCACCAGCTGGCCATGGGGATGCCTTCTAGATGTGTGTGACTAAGGCTTCTCCTGAACTACCATCTCCAGAGATAAGTACACAGTGTGTCCAGCTGCTGGGGTCCTTCTGTGGGGAACCAGTGGACACCTATGTTCCTCCAGACCTTCTTATCTCTCCTACCAAAAGTTTTATTTTATTTTATTTTTGCCCCTCAAGATTTGGGGGGCTTGGGTTTAGTGATAGAAGTTGGAAAATATTTTTTTCCCATAGACTGTTGGTGTTGATTGATATAGGAAGGTGAAATACATGTGTTCCTGAGCTTCTCTAAGATTCTAATTTAGAGAGGCAGTTAATTGACCAGCCACCCTCGGGCACATTAACCTACAAGAGGCCACAAGAGCTAGAAAACAGAGTTTTCAACTAATTCCTATGCCTTCCTCTTTTTGGGCTGACCCACATATATAAGTATACCATAATGTATAATGTACGTCTACAGATACATATATAAGGATACACACTATAATGTGTGTTGTTGTCTTTAGTACAAGCAGAGTGGGTTACCCATCTAGTAACAAAACATGCCGGCATCCAAATCATCTCTTTGGCTTTGTGAAAGCCTGAGATGCTAAGGGAAGAGCCTGGGTAGGTGGTTGGAATAATGTAGCTTTATTTTCTGTGATTGTTAAAAGCCGTGGAATTCTGATAGCTGGCGTGGGACATTAGCTCACCTGCTTTGCCTGATGTAATAGCTACTTGCTCCATCTGTCCCCGGTAAGGACACTGACTTAGACAATGGATAGATGTCCTCCTCAGAGGAACGCTGGGGTTGCAGCAGAACGCCTTAGGGGCTCTACATACAGTTTCCAGTTGATCTTTAAAACTCTAAATATGGCACCGTAAAAACAATGGTGCTTGACTCTACTGCACCGGGGTGTTTCAATATTCACTGTTGTCTTCTCACATCTAAACCGGGTATTTTAAAAACTTTGCTCCTGGGCTGCATTACTACTTTTCAGGGTTGTGGCTTTTCTCTCCCCTTTCAATACAGTCTCTTCCCCACATCGCAGTCAAGCTTTGGCTACCTACATAAAGAAGTTCCTGGAAATTACTGGGGCCCATTCCACTCGAAGTACCAAAGTTATTAGGAACTTCATCAAACAATTATTGATTATCTAAAGAATTAATCGTTGTCCTGTCTTCAAATTTCTTTCACTGTCATTGCGAACTATAAAGCTATGTACAACATTGTCATCTCTTTGGGGTGTACACTCATATCAGGAATGTTGTATCAAAACTTACCGGACTTTTTCCAATGCTTGTTTCAAAAGGTCATGTAAATATCGAGTGACCAAAGTTCGCTCTACTTCACAAATTATGTGCCATTTAGTGTCTTGCCAAGTACCCCATCTTCTTCACATAAATGGTGGAGAAAGCCACTAAAAACATACTTTAAAAAGTAATGCTAGTTAAAAGAGCATTAAATGCTTTTTTGAAAGTGCCCTCCTATAAGTCCATTCTCTTTTGCAACTTCTAGGGATTTATTCCAGGGAAGCTCTGCATGTGTGTGTCAGAGGCTAAAGAATTAGGGAGTTTCATCCAAAGAGAGTGAGTGGATAGGATGCAATGGGCCTCTGTTGCCCAGAAAGCATGGGGACAGACTGGATGATGAAGGCCAGAAGTGTCAGGGAGGGAGAAGCACTCTGGGGGAGTTGTCTGCCTACTCTGTGGACTCTTCAGGACAGATTTTTTTTTCTTGAGCTAACTTGTTGATTACACGGTTTAGGGTTAACCATGATTGGTAACATGAGCCGTTCCAGGCAGGTGAACGGCTCCGTGATTGTCTATTTTGGATCACGACTACGAGGAAGCCAACTGAAAGTGCAGAGTGGTTAGCTAATGTCCTCACTCAGTGCACGTCAGTTCAATAGCTTCAGCATCAGCGCCACGCCACCATGGCAGATGAAACTGGTGATTTTCACAGCGTCGCCGAGACCGTTGGAAGGCACGCTGGCTTATTGGATGGAAATGATTTCCTCCCAAGGGAAAGGCTGCCATTGGCAGACAAGGTACATCAGCCAGAAGAAATGAGCAGTGACCATTTTTCTGGCTTCTGTTGGCAGAAACCTTGCCTTTTTTTTTTTTCCTTAAAAAAAGTGTTTAAAAAAAATAGGCTCTCATAAGAAGACACATAAATCCAAGTGAAAGGAATAAATGTTGGCGTTTTACCAGGAAGAGAGAGAGAAAAGCTAATCTTTGTATAAAAAAAAAAAAATCACTGACTGGGCTGGGGAGATGGCTTAGTTGGTAAGTGCTTGTCCTGCAAGCCTGAGGACCTGAGTTCTAGCCTCAGCACCCACATTTGTAACCCCAGAGCTGAGGATGCAGAGACCAGCAGCCATCATAGCAAAGGCAAGTTCAAGTGAGGGACCCTGCCGCCTAAAGAAAAAGAGGAAGAAAGAAAGATGGATGTGGATGGATGGATGGATGGATGGATGGATGGATGGATGGATGGATGGACGGACAGACAGACAGATAGATGTTACCTGAAGAACAACACCTGAGACCTGAGTTGTCCTCTGGTCTTCACACAAACAGATGAGCACAGACCTGGATACAAATGTGCTCTCACGTGTGTGTACATCCACAATACATGTGCCTGTGTCACACGCACATGCGCACAAGCTCAATGAAGAACTGCCAGGCCTTAAAATTGCTGAGGGTGTATCATTCTCCTTTGAATGATGTTGCATTCAGTGGTTAGGCTCCCAGGCTAGCCCAGCAATGCCGCTGAAGTCGTCTGTATTATTAATAGTACCATATACAGGTCCCTGTGTATAACACAGTTGTTATGGGGCGAAAAATGCACTCAGATCCAACTTGAACACTTTAGAGCTGTTCGTCCCAGCAATGATGGCAAAAGCGATCCTCCTTTTGTTTATCCATTTAAACCCTGGAGGAAATGTGAAGTACAGAGATGGAGTTGCTTTTATCCTCCCCTTCTGCTAACAGAGGCTCCAGCCTGGATCCACGGAGCTGTGGGGAAGGGGATCCTGGCAGGAGCTGGCTTTGTAGCAACAGAGAGAAGAGCAGAGGAGAGTACCAGTTATGGAAAGAAGGGAATGCTAACTGTCCATCACCTATGGGACTGGTTGGGATGGTTTAGCCACGTGGGCTGCCTGCTGACTGGTATTATTTCCTCACTAAATGAGGTTTACAGTGGAACACAAGCCTAGGCATTAACATGGTTTAGTTGTGTGTTTGATAGTTTTAAACCAGGATTAGCTTTTAAGTGGAATCCGAAGTAGTAGAAGGGAAGAAAATACATGGGTGCTTTTTCTCCTCCTCCTCTTCCTCCTCCTTTCCCTTCCTCTGCCTCCTCCTTCTTATCAATCTGCCATATTCCTAAACTAGTGCCAATTTGGATTTGAGATTGTAAAAACAAGTAAATTTGAATATATATATGCATAAAATATGAATTACTCATTGGACACTTTATACCAGAAACTGGGCTAAAATATTTACTCGTTTATGTCACTTAGTCCCCGTCCTAATCCCACGAGCTCTGTACTTTGCGCACTCCCACCACAGAAATGATGAAAGGGGGATGTGGCGAGGTTTAGTCACTGTCCCCAGAGTCACACAAATCAGAAAGGGCCGCATCGGGGCCTTAGTAAATCAACAAATATTGTTGTGGAAGTTCGACGTCCCAGGCACTGTGAGAATAAAGCAATGATCTAAATGGAAAACATGCAGACCTCCCTGTCCTTCTGGAGCTTAAATTCCGGGGGTCAGTGACAAACTGTAAACACCTTACACTTCAGATGCTGCAGAAGCCGAGCTGAGATGGAGGCCAAGGAATGTCAGTCTGGGGTGGGATTCGGTGAGACAGAAAACACGGACCTCCTAGTGGTTCTGAGCCGACAGAATCCAGAACATTCACAGCATCGTTTCTCACAGTAAACCATTTTGTTTGGTACCACTCAATGTCTGGTTACACATTGTCCTCATCCATCACTGCCAGTCCTCCAGCAAGTGACCAGGAAGTCCCCAAAAACAACTCACCTAGGGCTTGACTTGGTCTGTCCAAAGGTCAGGAGAGATGGAGACAGTTGCTGGAGGGACATTCTGAAGAAGGTGGGGAATCCTGTGTGCAGCAGTCAATTGGGTTAGCCTTAGCATAAAGGGCAGAGGCGGTTCTTCTGCGGGGCTGGCCGGAAGGCTGAGTCTTAAGCAATGGTTGAGGAGTGGGTAGGCGTAGGGGTGGGAGTTCTCTCTGACTGCTTCTGCTGTCTTCGTGAAATGGAGAACTCACTCATCAGCTGAGAGTGGGCTGGGGAGGGAGTGGAGGGAACAGAAGAGAGATGTGTGGCCATCACCTGGGAGAGAGGAAGTCTGCCTTTAACTGGCGAAATGTACACTCTGGGTCATCCTAGGTTCAAAGCCTTCCTCTTGATGTCTGTAATACATTGGAGCTCAGAATCCTTTCTTGAGTTCTCTTGAGGAGAGGAACTCTTATTCTTGTCGGTGTGTGCCACTTACTTTTGGCAGACCCTGGAGTTAATGTATGTTTAGTGTTCATAAGTGATAGCTATAATAAATTTCCTATACAGAAATAATACCTTGAACTATCTATCCTAGGACAGTGACATGAGCCTTTAATCCCTGCACTGAGGAGGCGGATATCTGAGTTCTAGGCCAGTCTGGTCTACATAGCGAGTTCCAGGCCAGCCAGGGCTACACAGTGAGATCCTGTCTGAAAAACATGAACACGCCTTTCTGTCCTTTTTGTTACATGTTCTCTTTCTTAGGTGCTGATTCATTTTCTCCCTATAACAACTTGGGTACCAAGGCATTGTGTTGCTACCTATTTCTTTAACATAGCCCTATCTCCCGATGGCTGAGCACCAAGCCATGAGAGAATTCTTTTTGTTTGTTTATTTTTGAGATGGGGTCTTACTTTGTTCAGTCTGGCCTCAAACTTCCATACTCAGATGATCCTTCTGCCTCAAGTAACTGAGCCCACATGAGAAACACAATGGCCAGCTGCTGGGAGAGAGTCCTTAGTTTTGTGTTGTCTTGTCTTCGGGGGTGGGCTGCCTGAATGGGACCTCACTCCTTCTTGTACTGTGCCTTTGCTAAGGTCAGCAAAGATGCCTTCTGCTTGAATCACTTCTGGTTAGGCAGCATAGCACTGGGACACACGACACACATGGTCAGCTGGGAAACCAGGAAACCGAGCGGGTGGTGGGGGAGGAGGGGCGCGGGAGACCGGACCAGGAAACAGATAGCAGGTTATCTCAACTAAGTCGGAAACAAAGGAAGTGATTGCAGTGGACGAATGTCCAGGACAGTCAAAACGAGGACTAGGGAAATGGCTCAGTCAGTGAGGTGCTTTGTTACACAAGTACAGAGAGCTAGTTTGGTGGATCCCCAGCGACCCACTTAAAAGCTAGGGATGGTGGCGGGCATCTGTGATCCCAGCACTGGGGAGGCAGAGACAGGCAGATCCCTGGAGCTCACTTGCTGCTGGCCTGCCTGAATAGGTAAACTCCAGGTAGCGGGTGACTGAGAGAGACACCTAATATCAACTTCTGGCCTCCACAGAATGCACATGCACTCGTGCGCACACACACACATACCAGGACAGACTCTGTTTCAGTGGTGGTATGTAAAGGTCAAAGGGTAATGCATCAGGGTTAACCCCAAGCTTTGCTAAGCAGGGAGTGGGTGGTGCTGCCTTTCACAGAGGTGTGAACAGGGAGAGGAAATGGGGGGCGGGGCAGAGCGGATGTAATTCTAAACATCCCAGATAGAGACTGTCGTACACCTTAGGCTGAGATCTGACTGGGGAACAGTGACTTGGGAATTATCAGGTATGATTAAGTCCTTGAGGAAAAAGCATGACTTTGCCCCCAAAGAGAGCATTAGGTGAGAAACCAAGGCTCTGTGTTAGAAGACTGTGTAAAGCCAACCTCATTTATTTGACTAAGCTGGCCAAGAGTCACAAAATCTGACCAGTGACCGAATATTGAAGGATAGCATATTCCAGTCAAACCACAAAGGAATTGCTTTAGAACTGGAGTTAGAAAACAAGTTGTGGCTTTTCTTGGTATAAAGTCTCATTTTCTAATTGTCTTCATAACTAAAAATGGATGTGTTTGTATGGAAGGTGGCATGTGGACTTTACAAAAGATTTATTTTTGGTTCCTATTAAGAGACAAAATGAATCCACATGCACACTGTCCTTCTCACACACCACACCATTCTGTTATGTAACATAGAATGTTCCAGAGAACATATTGTCCACACCAGAAGCTATAACTCTGTCCAGGAAAGTGCCTGTAAGATACTCAGTGGTGGTTCAGGAGGACCTGGACTTTGCTTTTCCAATGAGAAGCATTTATTTGCAAGAGAGAGAGTGGTATATAAAAATTTGCACATCTCTTTGAAGGGCAGAAAAAGCATCCAGGGATAACGAGGCAGTGATCCAAGCCCATGCATTCCTTGGCCCTTCTTTATATACAAACAGCAGACATTGTCAGTGTGCAAACAGAGAGAGTTAAAACCATTCAGCATCAGTTCATCTTCGGCCGTGTCCAGAACTATCCAATAGTGTGTGGCCCATGCTCTCGGAAACCATTTGGTGTGTGACGTTTCCAGGCCTTCACTATGGCTTATTGTTTGCCTCGGGGCACAAAACAAATGTCATGATGATTCGCTTTTAAAAGCTGTTATTTTTTATTAAAAGGCTTTTAAGGGGCTCAGCATTCACAAGCGCATGCTGGCTGCTATTGTGGAAGACCTGAGTTGAGTTCCCAGCACCCACATTGGATGGCTCACAACTGTCTGTAACTTGAGCTCCAGAGAATCCAATGTCCTTTGGTATCTCTATTCACATGGCACATTCACACACACACACACACTCATAATCTAAAAAAAAAAAAGTGATTCCTTAAAAAGGACTTTTCAAAACCTAAATTTAGACTCATCAGAAGTAGAGAAAGTTTGAGATGTACAACACCCAGGACGGTACATGAAGGCCAAGTTCTCATCCACTTAAAAACACTAGGACATTTCCACTCCCCAGTAGGGATGCTGAGTAGGGGGGCTGTCCTTTAGCTCTACTATACAGATTTTTTAAAATGAAATAATGATTCTCCCCAACTGTTTACTGTCAGACTTGGCTCTCAGGAGCCCACATTGTGCTTTGCTTTCCCGGTCTCTAGGCATCCTCTGAGAAGCTTGGTGATGTTACCACTTGACAATGTGCACCAAGGGTGATGGCAGAATTCTCCAGAAACTTCAGCTCGTATGTCAAATATGGCTAAGTCAAACCAAGAGCAGCCATTACAAGCTCGGGAGGTTTTGAAGGGTAAATGGTAAATGTTTAAAACTGTGAGAGCAGTTGTCCTGGTAGAGAAATCCTAAAGGAAGAATCATGTTGGGTTATGGAGGAGACCACATAGTGGTACTTTCTGTAACTTGGTCACCTGCCCTGGGACAGCTGAGAAAGAAATGGAACAGCCAGTGGTGCTGAGTGAGATGTTGGCCACTGAGTAACAGCCACTGCGTAGCCTCTGTATCTATTCTCTGGTTTTCTTTAGTGTCTGAGCTCCCAGGTCGAGTTGGATGTGGCTTCTACCACCCTATCCTGGAGCTCAGTTTTCCTCTATGAGTATTGTTCAATTCTGTGTTTTAATTTTGTCTACTTATTAAACCAAATACAAATCTGAAAATGAAAGAGAACGAGATTCACTTGGGAGTTTTTAAATATTTGCCCAGTGTAATTGTGGTTCTTGCTTTTGACTTTATTGTAGCGACCCTCTTCAATCTGTAATTAAGAGACAGTGAATGGTTTCATATCCTGTGTAGTTCGGCCATTATTGGTTTACTGTGTGTCAAGTAAACAAAGTAATTAAGTAGCATCCATAGAAGAATGCTTTTACATTGTCAGTCATTGGCGGGATTAACCGAGAGCAGGATAAAGTATATCTTGAAATAAAGTCTGGCCCCACAGTTGACTGTGCTGTGAGGACTCTCTCACCTTAAAGTGGCAAATGTCTATTCCACCTTCTTTCATTCCCTGTGCTTTTGGGGTGGTTTTAGATACAGCATCCCTTCTTCGGGGTTCACTTAGAGAAAAAGAACTTCATTTCTCTGGTAGCAGGCATTCAGCTAAGATTACAAATTAGGAAGGTACTGATGACTTGGTGGCAGTCTGCTGAAAGCCCTATAAAAAGCACAGAATCTGAACATCTGGAGTCACCTTCTGGCATGGGGAGAACACACCTGCTGTTTTCCTTGGGATCCCAGAGATCTGCATCTTGGTCTGTATGGCTCAAGCTAACAATGCAGGAAGATTTAAACATACGGCAATGGCTTACAGCCTGCACCTTATTTTCTGAACTAGCTGAGGAAGAGGTTCTATCTCAACCCTATCCTACGCTGCTGACAGGCTGTAGGGCCTAGCTAAGTCATCCATATCCACATTCACACCCCAGACTCTCCATGTTGCCCCTGGATCTTTGCTTCTCTGCAAATAAAAAGAGAGATGAACAGGACACATGGAAGGGGACTGTGAGGGCGTTCCCAGCCAGTTCTCCTCTGATCTCCTTCCAAGTCCCCATGCTCTCGGGGAGTTTGGGGTCAAAACGTTTAGGAAGCTGATGATTCTGTGGGATTTGATTTTCTAGTCTTGGAGTAATTAATATGAATCCCAGACTTGAGTGAGTACCACATTCTTGCTCAAATTATAAGCCTGTGCATAATCAGTAAAGCTATACTAAAAACAAAAGCTTCTCAGAACCCCCAAGTGCCTGTTACCCCCCCTCCATGATGACAGAGATAGTCCAACAGATGTGTAGTTGAATGTGTACCATAGCATACATAGGCTCTGGAAGCACCACCATGTCACCAAACCTAATTAGCTTGAAAGCATGGTTATGATGGTTTTGCCAAAAAAGGATTTTCAAATGCAGGAAGGTTTACCAATGAGTGGGTCATGGAATATCACTATGAGTTCATGCTACCTTATTCTTCAGGAGACACTCTTTGGATATACTAGAAATGTGGCAAGGCCAGGGAATGAGAACCATCTCCAAGCCAAGGTCACAGGAAAAAGTGTGCTTTGCAAAACTAAAACCATTTCATAAAAGCAGTGTTCATAGAACTACCTGCTTAGGAGTTTCTCTTCTCTGTTTAGTTTGGGTTAGGGAATCTTGACCTTTTTTTTATTCCGGAGCTGAGGACCGAACCCAGGGCCTTGCGCTTGCTAGGCAAGCGCTCTACCACTGAGCTAAATCTCCAACCCCAACATTTTTTTAAGTGTGTAAAATTTATGTTTGATTTTGCCTTGATATCAGTCAGATAGCTGTTAGAACTTAGGATGAACACATTTGAAAAGCCTGGCAAAATTCTGCTCACACCATGCCATAATTCCAGATAATTGTGCTGCACAAAAGTCCCAGCCATTGTGTGGTGGTTTGGGCTTTAAGAAATCCATTTGCTATTTTAATAGGCAACAAGGTTCATCACATGAATTTGAGGCCTTCCATATTAGGCTTTTTGGATCACATGAGGTATTTGGGGGAGGGGGGACTAGTTGAGTGCAGAGGCTTCTTTAGGGCAAGCGGAGTGAGGAATTCAGTCACATGAAGTCATCCAAGAGTAGCAAGCCTGGGCAGAAAGACCTGGCAGCACTTTTCCCATACCAAGCCACCTGAGCCATTTCCTGGGCTGCAAACAATATTACGGAAATTACACTTCCCTGCCAAATTCACCACACCTTGCCAAAGCTTGGTACCTTCGTGTTGCCTCAAGAGTCGTTACAGCTGTTTAGCCCAT
This sequence comes from Peromyscus attwateri, assembly GCA_902168425.1. Classification (NCBI taxonomy): domain Eukaryota; kingdom Metazoa; phylum Chordata; class Mammalia; order Rodentia; family Cricetidae; genus Peromyscus; species Peromyscus attwateri. The sequence continues at coordinate 11,128 of CABHPP010129644.1, read as the reverse complement.
CTTCCAAGAAGCCTTGTGAAGGACGGCAAGGGGTGGTCATGTGTCTGTTTTCACAGATGAGTGGGAATGTGCTACTCTTCCCTGGTGTGCAAAAGGATGCTTCTGTCACACACAGCGTACTGTGAATGATTACCCGCCATGAAGCAGCGTGTGAGGGTGTAAATCATGGAACTGGGACAAAGAGTTTGCGTTTTGCTTCGTTTCCTTGTGTTTAAAACTAAGATTAAATACTTAAGCATTGTGATTGACTAGGCCTAGAAATAAAGATTGCGCTTGACTAATCGTCCTCCACTGAAGAATTTTCCTCTATTTATCCCTTAGATATTAATAATGCTGCTAACTTCCATATTATGTACACTCTATCAGTTCTAACAACAGCCCTGGGAACTCTTTGTTTATCCTGTTAAGTGGATGTGTGTATGTGTTTAACGGAGAAAACGGGCCTGCAGATGTTAAAGAATCGACTGTTTTCAGAGTAGTCCAAGAGTTTCTCAGTCCAAGTTCCAGTCTTTCAAAATCCATATGCCCTCTGTGAGCAAGATCCTGTGATTTCTTTTAATAGTTTCCAGTCAATGGTATCTAAGGCTTACTAGATATACATATAAAACATGAAAGAAAAAGTTGCTCAACAGGAAGTTAGACTGTGACAAGCCACAGCACCTCTTCCCTGCCGACTGCTAAACAGGTAAGGATGAATTCCAAGTCATGAAACATTGCGGCGTGGCATACTCAAATCTTTCCAGTGCTTTACAAAGCTAGCAAACAAACACAGCGTCTTTGATGGACTAGCAGGCATATGTCCTGTGCATTGTGTGATCCACACGTACCTGAATGAGTAAGACACTGACTGGGGCCTCCTACGGAGGGACAGAGCCCGGGAGCAAAAGGAAATGACTACCTATCAACAGAGTCTTCTTCAGCTTGGATCCAGAAGCTTCAGGAAAGAACTGAGAGCCAATCACAGAAAAGTTTGGTAGAAGGTCGGAGCTGGATGGAGCAAGGAGGCCAGTTGCCTGAGGCGATGGAAGGCGTGTGTGTGTGTGTGTGTGTGTGTGTGTGTGTGTGTGTGTGTGTGTGTGTAGATCGTAGCTGGAGAGAGATATGAATATTCTGCTGCTATATTCAGCATCCTAAGACCATGAAAACAGGAGTTTCTTCTCCCATAAAGAGATATAGTAAAAACTGGTGAAAATATATCCTGCCTATCTCACAAGCGAATTCACTGGATGCTTTAACAAGAAAGTGTGGGCCTCCTCATTCTTCCTGACACCTTCCATCTTTTTTGTAACCTGGTGTAATCTGGTGTTCTGTGAGACAGGTTGTGGTGAGTTCCAAGGACCTCCACGTCACAAAAATACTTTAAAAGAAAGCTTGATGCTAACTTAAGGATCTCATCATATGGAGAGTTTGGTTCGTCATGACTAAGGAAACACAAGAAGGAGAGCTGTGGTTTTAAAATATCAATGTAGTGTCTTCTTTCAAGGTGGTAGAGAGCAGTTTGTGTTCCGCGAGCCTTTTGTAAGTTTTTGTACCATTGACAAATGCCCTTTTCAGTTAATGAAAACCTCTGATGCACCAGAGATTTCTGATTAACATAGTCAAAGTGAGTGAGGCATCCTCTCTTACAGCTTCGAACAGAACACAGTTGTTTTTTGTTTTGTTTTGTTTTTTTCTGATACGAATTTACACACTAATGCTGTGACTTGAACTCTTAAAACACACCATACAGCTGGGAGCAGAGCTCAAAAGAGCACTTGTCTGGAATGTTCCAGGTATTGAGCTTGATCAGACTCCTGGCACACACACACACACACACACACACACACACACACTCCAAACCCCCACCTTAAACCGAGTGGGTCACAACCAAAGAATTAAAAAGTCTTTGTGTTTATAGTACATCTTGTCAAAACCGGCCGTCTCTCCCTCTAGACGATAATTGGCATAACCCACCTTTCCCTTCTCACCAACAAAATCCACTATCCATGTCTATTTCATTATTTGTTTGCACACTTGTTCCATCCTCTACCCATGACACAACACACACTGTCTCCATCCTCAGAGACAGGCCCCAGGACAGGAAACACACGGGAGGTGTTGTGCAAACGCACCACATACAGGAAAGGTCGAGGCTCCGGGTGACCTGCCATTCTCTCAGGTTTACGTTTATGACTTGAGTAATTAAGAGCCAGCTCTGTCCATTTGGCAAGGTAATTTAAGCAGCTCAGGCATCTTGTGATTGTTACAAATATAAGAACTTGACACATAAAGAATCAGTGTCAAAACGGGCACCGTGTGACCAGCCAGGAGTCCCATGTGAGAAAGGCATGGATTTCTTTTTTCAGTTCCCTTATGTATATCTTAGACACCTTGTATGTGAGCGAGGTAGGTCTGCTGCACAACTGGTAATTCTGGTGAGCGATCCATGAGTATCTGGCAGCTCACCCCGGAGAGGCGACCCTTTAAAGAGCCTGCTGTGATGGAAAGACTTACTGGGGTAACTGTGGGGACTGAATCTCGTTCAGACTCAGGGGAAGAATCCTGCTCAGGTGAAAGCAGTGATGGTCCTCTGATTGCAAGTTCACATCCAAGAATTAACAGGGCGATCTGAAAGCCGTGACTCTCAGTGTGACTCCGGTCCCCACAGCCACACCTCAGCAGCAGCATCTTAGGAAGACAGAGCCCCCGGCATCCAGTACACCCGTGTCTTACCTCACTGGCATCCAGTACATCCGTGTCTTCCCCCTACTGGAAATAAGTGGTACTTTCATTTATTTTCAGAAATAGTATCGAGAAAAAAAAAAAAAAAAAAAAAAAAACGTTTTTGTTTTGTGTGTTTTGTAGCAGGCTTTCTTGGACCCCCAGCCCCCAAAATCATGACATGGAGACTTATTAATTATGAATGCTCAGCCTTAGCTTGAGCTTGTTTCTAACTAGTTGTCTAACTTAAATTATCCCATTTCTAGTCATCTATGTGCTGCCCCGAGGCTGCTTTACCTCATCTACATACTGTCCATCTTGCTTTTCTTGCTTCCTCCATGTCTGTCTGGCTGCCCACCCCACTTTCTCTCTGCCCACCAGCCCCGCCTGTCCCTCCTCTGCTTACCTATTGGCCATTCAGTTTTTCATTCGACCAATCGGGTGCCTTAGGCAGGAAAGGTAAAACAGCAACACATCTTTACATAAACAAATGCAACATCAACAAAAGTGACACATCTTTACATAGTTAAACAAATGTTCTATTCCACAACAGTGGGTTTTTTGGGGGGAAAAAAAATTGGAGATAGGGTCTATGTAGCACTGGCTATCCTGAAATTCTCTATGTAGACCAGGCTCAAACTCACAGAGATCTGCCTGCCTCTGCCTTCTAATTTGACCATATTAAGGCAACAACAAAATAGAGTTTTAATATTTGATACAGAATTGGAATCCTCACATAAATGGAGTGGTTAAAATGTTTTATCTTGCAATCTGGTTTTTAATTTTTAAAAATAGAAAAAATTAAGTGTGAGTGTGTGTGTGTGTGTGTGTGTGTGTGTGTGTGTGTGTGTGTGTGTGTTCACATCACATGTCAGGGCCAGAGGACAGCTTAGTGGAGTTGGGGCTCTCCTTCAGCCACGTGGGTCTCAAGCATAGAAGTCAGGTAGGCAGCCGAGGAGGCAGGTGACGGATGAATTGTCTCTTGACCCTTAAACTTTTCCTTTAAGAGAACTATGTTCCCAGATTGGGCCCAGGTTCCTAGGCTCAAGTGACCTTCCAACTTTATTTAGCCTCTGAGAAGCAGGGACCACAGTCACATACCGTGACACCACTCTAAAACTTAATAGAGTTGAAAACTCAGCCGGGGCCGGGCAGTGGTGGCGCACGCCTTTAATCCCAGCACTCGGGAGGCAGAGGCAGGCGGATCTCTGTGAGTTCGAGGCCAGCCTGGTCCACAGAGTGAGTTCCAGGAAAGGTGCAAAGCTACACAGAGAAACCCTGTCTTGAAAAACAAAACAAAACAAAACAAAACAAAAAAACAAACAAACAAAAAAAAAACAGCCGGAAACGAGACTGAGGAAAAGACCATCTTTTCTCTCCCCCTCCATTTTCTGATAAAGATGTAGTACATGCCACATCTCTAAAGATGCTTAGATTTACACATTAAAATTTTAAATTCATGTGCCTTTTGACCAACCATTTCGTTTTTAGCTTTTTACTCAAGAAAGCTCAAGTACATAAGTTACATGGGGTGTTCCTTCTTTACACTGTTTACATTAGTGAGTACATTATATTGAAAGCAGCATGCTTATCTGAAAGGTAAAAATCCTCTGGGAAAATGCATATAAGCTTGACCCAGTTTTTGTGAATAAACAAAGCCCAAACTTTAAAGCATGTGTATTTATATGTGTAGTTATACATGCATGTATTTATATTTGCAAATCAAAATTTTTGAAAAAAATTGCTCCAAAATATAAACCTTTTCCCCTGGGAAGTGGAATTTTATAAAGACTAGTAATTCTAGGAAAGAATTGTCATTTTTGTACTTGAATTTCCAACACTGACTGTTTTACAGATTGAGAAATATCAGGCAGGGAACTGGAGAGATGGTTCAGTGGTTAAGAGTGTTTGCTGCTCTTCCAGAGAACCCAAAGCTGGTTCCCAGCACCCATGGACTAGCTCACAACTGCATATAACTCCAGTACCAGAGGAACTGATGCCGTGTTCTGGCTTCCAATGGCACCTGTATACACATGGCACACACACACACACACACACACACACACACACACACACACACACACCTTTTATTGTTTAAGGGGAAAATATCAGAAAGAAACTAAGCTCCAGGAATATTAAGACATTTAGTTAACAAAAGGAACTGAGTCTAAGTTTGATTCCACGCTTCCCAGTCACTGTTATTTAGGATGGTTCTTTTTGGTTTGGTTTGTTTTCAAGACAAGTCTCACTATGTACCCCTGGCTGGCCTAGAACTTGCTCTGTAGACCAAGCTGGCCTAGAAGTCACGGAGATCCACCTGCCTCTGCCTCCTGGGCACTATCACTAGAGAGCAAGCCACCATGTCTAATGCAAAATTATTATTCACTTTGATATGGCAGCTCCTCAGCATCTTAGACCTAGAATTTAGCCTAAATATTCATTTTACTTGCAAAGAAACTGAGTCCAGAGGAGCAAGAGACTGTAAAGCAAGTCCTTGGTCCAAGGACTCAGTAGAGTCTCCTCATCCTCCCGGAGACAAAGGGAAGACTCGGAAGTTCACGGTCTCTGAGCTCATTTCCATACACACAGCCAGCTACTATGCTTAAGGGTTCTAGAACTGCGGAGAAGGTGTCGGGACCAAGCACGTTGATGTGGACTGTAACGCGAATTGTTAGAAGGTCTTATTAATAAAATCAAATCCGGAGCCAGGTATTGGGGTGAATGCTGAAAGATCAGAGAAACAGAACAGGCCTCAGCTACCTCACCTTGCCAATTCCTCAGCTGATCCTGTTTCCTCAGACTGGAAGCCTCTGAGTCCTCATCCAGAATGAATCTCAGCTGAACTGCTGCTAAAAGCCTAAAAGCTTAACCAGGCCAAAAGCTTCTAGTTTCTGGTCCTCATGCCTTATATACCTTTCTGCCATCACTTCCTGGGATTAAAGGCATGTGTCACCATGCCTGGCTATTTGCAGTGTGGCTTTGAACTCAGAGATCCAGAAGGATCTCTGCCTTCAGAATGCTAGGATTAAAGGTGTGTGTGCCACCATTTTCTGGCCTCTATATCTAGTGGCTGTTCTGTTCTCTGACCTCAGATAAGTTTATTAGGGTGCACAATATTTTGGGGAACACAATATCACCATAGTGGACTGTCAGCAGTTGGAAACCAGGGTGACTGTCAAGGGCCATTATGCACTGCCTTGCAACCCAGCAAGAATGGCACACAAATTCAGGCATAGATCAGCTTTTGTGTACCACTGATGCAAAAATAATTTGAAGAAAATGTAAAGACACTCAGCGTGTGAAAGGAGAAAACACCAAAAGCCAGAAGTCAGTGATGAACGGTTGCCAAACCTAGAATCATGCTAACTGGCATTCTGCATCTAAGCTCTGAGAGAATTTAGACCTTGAATCTGGAATGGACTTTGAGTCTGTGCCTTAAGCAGTAGAAAGGAAAGGCTTAGATGAACAAGATATATTTCATACTAAATGATTATTTATTGGTAGCCTTTTGCATTGAAGAGCAGACTCGGCTTTCTGGGCGAACTTGTCTTTAAACTCCACCAGCATCAAAAGCTGCATGGAGCTCTTATTTCAGAAAGAAATCAATAATTCAAGACACCCATTGTCTGTTCTGCTTTCTATAATTAGTTTGTAGGTTCAAGCAGACACAAATGAACGTTCCCTAAAATGTGCACTAAGTGAGCTAGAAAGAAGTCACTTGGAAACCCTTCCTGGAGGGTGTGAGAATTTTTGCCCTTCAGGCAAAATATACTGATTCCATCCTTACCCAGAGGGTGCCTCCCATCTGAGCATAAATGAGACCTACCCCGTTAGGACATTCTTGAACACAGTTACATTCCAGCTGGGTGCAACAGTTGACTTTTGTCTGAGCTTTCCTTGGCAAGTGATAACATCGGAGGAAGAGATAAGACTGCCCCTTGGAGAACTGAGCTGTGACAGGCTCCAGACCGCTGCACGCCCATTGTGTAAGCGCCAGCTTTCAGATCCAGGCTTGTGTGGGGTGCTTGGGGTGTTCACTATCTGCTTCTCAAAGATGCCAGGTCAGATACTCTTTATTGTCTCAACTCCAGCTGCAGAAGGTCTTCTGTTTAACGCTCTGGCTGACTTAGCTGTGGAATCAAAAGGGAAAGGAAAAGAGTAACTATTCTGGCATGTGGCAATTTGTGTGTGTGTGTGTGTGTGTGTGTGTGTGTGTGTGTGTGTGTGTGTGTGTGTTGCCTGCATGTATATGTGAATGCCAATGCAGGTACATAGAGGGCAGAGGTTGACCTTGTTTCTTCCTCTACACCTTTCCACTGGATTTTTTGACACAAGCTCTCTCACTGAATCTGGAGCCAGGGAAACCCCAGAATCCTCCTGGCTCCACCCCCCAGTGGCGAGACTACGGTAGGTGTTGCTCCTCCCCGCTCTTTACCTGGGTGCTGGGCGTCCAAACATAGGTCCCCATGTTTTTACAGCAAGCACTTTTCCCAGGGAGCCACCACCCCAGCCCCAGCATGTGACAGTCCCTGTAGTAACTATTCATCGGAGGAACCAGACAAAACTTAGTATGTGCTTTCAAAAGTCTGAACTGATTTTCTCTGGCGCCGGACATCTTGAGGGCATTTCTAGTACAAACCAAACCGTATTTATATGTTATCAATACTGGGAGAAAGCGAAGGGAAACTGAAATTTCTGGACAGCCGGATTCAGCATGGTAGTTTTACATGTATAACTCCAAGTGTCGGCGGCGGCGGCAACCTCATTAGTAGTTATTCTGTACCTGGCCTTCAAGAGGACCGCGGAGCTTGAGCATGCGCAGTTATCTGGAAAGCTTGAGGTTGACATGTAGCTGATTCAGTGAGATGATACATGTAAAGCCGACCCATTTCTCTTCCCCTTCCCTCTCCTTACTCCCATGCCACCCACGTTAAGGGGAGGTGGGCGGGGGGGTCCTGCGCTGTTTTGTTACAGTTGCTTGTAAGTTTGTAAAATCTGATGTCATAAAATACAATGCATCAACTTCTAACCTGTTGCTCAATGGACTTGTTTAATTTTTTTTTTGAAAGCAATAAATTCCCTGATCCTCCCTCATTCTTGAAGAATACCAAGAAACAAAGGAGTTGATGACAAACAGGCAGAGCTGTGTCTGACTATAAAGCCAGGAGACATACTTTGCCTGGTTCCCGAGAGTTAAGTAATCTGCCAGACCCTGAATGTGGGGTGAGCTTGTCTCCCACTTCCTAAGGGAGGGAGGCCTGTCTTCTGCAGCCCAGCTCCTGGAGGGAGCAAACGACTGTTCTCTCTCCACTCCTACTGCCCACCAAAAAGTAAGCCAAGAGGAGCCTCGTTCCTTGACTCTCAAGTGGCTTAAGCGTATGTCTGAGCCTACACCCCTAAAGCCCCTTCCAAAGTTCCTCTAAAGATGGCAGTTCTTCACATTCCCAGCATATTTGAGAAGCTTGGAAAAACCCAGGCCACTGCTGGGAAAGCCCGTCCCTTATTGTCATTTATATAATTGTTATGTTGTAATTTCTCATCACATTATAAAGCGTGCCTCCTAGGTCTGCTTCGGGAGCAGCGAAATATTGTGGGCAAGAGGCATGTCTGACCCCTGGGTAACATGAGGGTTCTCAGCCCCTGTGTACCTGGCAGACAAGAACATTGGGCTGAGTGGCTGACTCTGGCCCCTGTGTCACTGAGGCACACGCAGAGGGAGGCAGCTGGGTCATTGTCCCCCCATGCCACAGCAGATGCCCCCTTTCCTACTGTGCCCCCCTCTGCCTCCATTCACTGAACTCTTCCTTTACTGGGGGTCTGAAGCCCGCCCATTGTACCTGCATTTGTTTAGGGACTGTGGACCCACGGTCATATTTTCTCCGTCTCCAGAATCTCCCTCTTTTCCCAGAAGTGACCTACATATGTAAAGTGAAAACAAGAAGCAAAATAAAGACAACCAGGGAGCTGACAGGCCAGTTGTTCAGTCTCTTGCGGGTCGATTTGGTTGCTCGCCACAAACTTGACTCTATTGAAAAGTTCACCACAGCCCTTCAGTGAGCAACTTATCACAAACCGTCGGTGTGCGAGCTTCAGAAACGAGGGACTCCCTTTACCCCACATCGGACAAGCACGCAGCAGCTGACATCAGTAGCAACTGACAAGTCGCCGTTGTCTGGCAAACGAAATGATGCTGAGCCAGCCTGACGCTTCAGTTCCCTTGGAACTGTGCTGCTAAGGCTTCCTGGAAAACAAGGCGACAGCTCGCTGTTGGGGACAAAGAGGGAGAAGGCTCTAAAGCACGGGGTCCTCTGAAGCCTGTGCCAGCCTCCTCACAAGAATGTGGCTCTGCGGACAGTGAATGGCTTCCTGAGTAAGAGGTGCTCCGGGAAGGCTGGAGGAACATAAAGACCAAGGACATAGCACACGCTTTCTCGGGGCCTCTGACCTGGAGAAAATGGGGCGCAGTTTTGCACAGGCGGCACTGTGAATGGCAGCTAGATCTTCAGCACTGAGCCGAGGCCTCGTGTATAGTGAAAGCTCCATCCATATTCCAAGTTCAGTGAAGAGGGGTGGGCAAGAAGGACAAATGTAAATCCACAGTGAGGAGGGGGCCGTCTCCAAAGCCCGCAGTGTGTAGGAGAGTTTGTGCGTCTTCTTTGAAGTTTACGTTATTTTGCAATACTTACTAAGCTTTGCCTTGAGCGATGATAAGAGATTCATTCTGTTTTGTGGGCTTTTAGATAATCGTATTAAGTGCTGATCCCTTCTCCTACTTCCCACTCGGGTTTTGTAGGTCCCAGACAATGGGAAGCCTACACGCTGACCTCATCAGATGGTGAGGCTCTGGGCAGGAAGTATTGTTCCTTTTGCCTGGGTTGTGTTTGGTCGTATGAATTGTTCAGCGTTGGGCTTTGCAGAAAAATGTGAAGTTGGCTTTGGGGATCTATAAAACTGGTTTGCAGAAGTTTAGGCATCTCAGGAAATCAGAAGGGACTGCTTTGGTAGGTCAAAAGAGCAGAGTCATACCCAGCTAAACAACTGTAAGAGAGGTGGCATGGCAACATTTGAGAGCATCTCAAATTGTCATTTTTCTTCCTGCTAGAAAAATTGCCAGTGTTTTCCATGAATGAACAGAAATTTGCCTCCTCTTCCCCCATAGAACTCTTAGCCTTTTAAAAAAAAAAAAAAAACTCATATGTGCTGGGCGGTGGTGGTGCATGCCTTTAATCCCAGCACTCAGGAGGCAAAAGCAAGCAGACCTCTTTGAGTTTGAGGCTAGCCTGGTCTACAGAGTGAGTTCCAGGATAACCAAGGCTACACAGAGAAACCCCGTCTCAAGAAAACAAAAACAAAACAACCACCTCATGGGTTGTTTTTATAGTGACCAGAGTAAAGTCTAAAAGGAGGTATACTCAATGTGTGGGCCTGGCCCCAGGCTGTCTCTAGACTGCTCGTGTCCACTTACGTTTCTGTTATTAATGCCATCTCCTTGTTCTCATTTTACTGAAGGCAAAAGAGGCCTTGAAGGGTCTGTAGGCGTGGAATTATTACAGACAGATAAAAGATGTTGATGTGTAGGGAGTGTCTTTGGGGCAGACGCATGAAATTTGTGCAGGGACTCTGGAGGAGAGGCCACTCTAGAGGCACCTGAAGTGAGGTTTGAACTGGCCGTGGAAGAACAAATGGGAGGTAGAGGGAGGTGTTAAGTCAGGAGACTCCAATATGGCAGAGTAGCACCGACACTATGAAGAAAACCAGGGAATGAGAAGAGGGCCCCACAGCCAGGAACCAAGCCTGGTGGGCCGGGTTAAAGAATTTGGAATTTATCCTAGAAGCTAGCAATCACGGACAAGGAAGTCAGGGAGGCGCATGATCAGATGTGGGTTTTGAAACTCTGTGGTGCCTGGAGGATGTGGTGTGGGAGATGTGTAGGGGGCAGGAAGTCAGGACCTGCCATCTAGATGAGGAGGTGGGAATCGGCGGATGACCTGCGGGGTTCTGACGGGATCAGGGTCGGGCGGTGAGGAGGAGAGAGTCCCACCAGCTGCTCACAGACTGTGTCTCCCCGCCAAGCTCTGTCCCCTTGTAGTCTCTGTGGCAGCTGGATTGCACAGCCGCTGTCCTTGTCCCACTACGTAAGTGAGATGACTGAGGTGGAGAGGGATGGCTGGTCCAAAACCACACCACAAGCAGAGGAGATCAGTGATCCAAATTAACAAGACAAGCGTGTGGTAGATAGTAGCCACCACTACTTCTTACTCACTCATCCATCCATCCCTGGACCAGTTTGTTAAGCTCAGATAACGTATTAGTGAACAAAAGAAGAAACATGGGTCCTGCCCACATGGAGATTGCAGCCCAGCAGAAAAAACCAGCAATAACCAGAGCATTGTGTAGTTTGGGACAGCTGGCTGGGGGTGCGATGATA
>CABHPP010129643.1:0-25659 GCA_902168425.1 Peromyscus attwateri | reverse complement strand
GGTTGCTTATGTTACCATAATGAACCATGGCCTTTTCATGGCCTTCTAAGTTTCACTTCCTCACAATGATTCATCTTTTGCCAGACTAGAGTACAACCTTTATCATATACCCCTCCATATGTTTATATGTATTTACTTACTAAAGATGAGCTGCACATTCATTTGATCTTTAACCATAACCCATAGTGCAGTGTATGTGTGGTAAACACCGACAACTGCCTAAATATTCCAAAATATTCATCTTATTTTATGATTCCTACTAACACAGATTGGGTCATATCACAGATTTCTGAGTTACATGGCAATTATCTGTCATGGAACTAAAATACATTTAAATTATTTATATTCAAATCTCATTAAAGACATAACAAGAGATTAAGCATGATTAAGTCAGATTGGATATTGTATTTAAAAGAAACAATTCTAGTATCATTTTGCAAATAAAATGGAAATTCCAAAAAAGCTACTAAAAATAAAACTTGCAAAGGAGAGAACTTGCAGACGAAGACTGTGATCTGAACACAGTGATACTTGGGACATACTGAATAGTCTAAGCAGAAAATCTACATTTGGTCAAAAGAAAGGAAGACTATAGCAAAGGAAGAATTTTTTGCTATTTATTGACCCTTGCCTAATATATTTCTTTAGCTGAAATTATGAAAAATGAGGCACATCTGACCTAAGAAATCTTTCTTTGCCTAAGCCCTACTTGACAACTATCAACTACAGATGCACAGATCATTCCCATTTCACTTTTAGAGTTATGAGAACTCTTACATAGACAGTACTAAATGTATAACCCAAGATTTTAAAAATGGGAGCTAGGGAGATGGGTCAGACAAGAATGCAGTGGCCTCCAAGAATGAAGACCTGGGTTTGATCACCAGATCCTACAGAGAAACACACAGGGGCAGAGGCTCACTTGTCACTGCAGCAATGAGACAGAGGGACAGGTATCCCTGGGGCTCAAGGAGCAGAGAGCTCAGCCACTCAATGAGCTCCAGGCCAGTGAGGAACTTTATAGAGGCCTGACCAACACCTGAAGTTGTCTCTTAGGTTACATGCACACATACACACACTCACATGTGTGTATACACACACACACACACACACACACACACACACACACGTACAACCATGCATAAGCTCTCACACACGCGCATATACACACACATTCACACACATACGTGCACACAATACACTCACACATACGCATGTACACACATATGCTCATACATATTCATGGACACTCACACATATATGCAAGCACCCATACATGCTTGCGCGTGCACGCGCACACACACACACACACACACACACACACACACACTCACAGTCAAACATGTATAAGCATGTACATGTACAAATGCACACCTGTGTAGGAGTCAATGAAACCCAGATGGACAATCACATTGCTATTTGCAATTTTAAATATTTTTATTTTAATGAAACTTTCATCTGCTTTCAGTATTGGTTTAAGATTCATCTCCTATATGAACCATGACTTGAAAAGAATTCAGTGGGATAAACCAAGAGTGAAACTTATTTCTTGGAGAGCATTGCGTATTTTCTGCACAGACGAGTCTTCTGATGGTCATGGGCAGGCTATACAATGGACCCATTACCATGAAGAGATTGGTCTTTGGCTGTTGTGGAAGAGACATGTTTCATTTTGATTGTAGTCGCCATGGTGATAAAAACAATCCTCCTCTGGGGCTGTCACCAGGATGCAGCGACTGCCTGGAAACATGGTGTGTATTACAGCTACCTTCTTACTTTCCCGTAATTAATTAAAACAAAAACTAAATAAGAACAGACATTATTTTGGTGCTGCTATTGACTGTCCAGTCAAATCAAAACTCTATTAATGAAACAATGAATACGTTTAATTTTAAAATACAACCATTGCAGAAAAGGACAAAGCATGCTTGGATATTAAGATTATATAGCTAACGGCCTCTTAAATATTATTGGATAGGTGGAAGGACAGTGGCGGGTGGATGGAAATTCTCAGATTCGAATAAAAACTACATGGACTATTATATATTTGTTTTGTTTTTTATTTGTTTGTTTGTTTGTGTTTTGTTGCTATTTGTTTAATCTTGGTGCAAAGCAAAGGACAGCTTTGGGTTCATTTTGCTACTTCAGCCTCCTAAGTGCATCCCTATATCTACGGAGTATTATGGCTTCTATAAAATTGCTTCTGAGTCATTACATTCCACAACATATTCTATCAAACAGTTTAGTCCCTTTCTAGTCTAAGATGCCTGTGCTTCAGTGATATTGACCAGCACATGTCACAGAGGAGATCACATCTCATATCTGAAAATGGGCAGAGACAATGCAATAATCTAATGGAGAGTGTGAAGTGGTTTGCACAGTTTCTCATAAAGTGACACAGCCATGAAAGGGGGAAATCTGAGCTCTGACAGTGACAAAGACACCTAAATGAATGTCTCAGCTTCCTTGATGACATAAGAATGAGCATCACAATTAAATGTATATTCAGTATAGCCACTGCCAATACCACAACACACAAACAACCTCTGCTGGTGTAAAGAGTGTCAAGTCTCGAAATATTCCCAATTGTTAGAATGAATGCCTTTGCCTCACGATATGGCTAAGCCCAAACTATGGGCTCATTTTAAAAGGAAATTTTATTGTATATATTTAAGGTTTATGACATAATTTATGTCTGTAATAAAAAGGAGAGAGTGAAACAGTTAAAACACCTCTTCTATCACATAGTTCCCATGTTCTCCATTGTAAGAGCAGCTGGACTCTGCACAGCAGAAATCCCAAACACAATATAACTCCAAATTACAGTACTCAGGATACACATTAGATTTCCAGACATGTGCATCTTAAACATTTGCAACTCTGCATCTTTTCACCTGCATTTCCCAGTTCCTCTTACCACCCCTTACCTTAAAAACTGTTTCAGCATCTATTCATGTGTACTTCATGTATCAAAGAGTATTCCAGGTTTTATTTTGTGTGTTTGAATTATATCAGTTATACAATATTTTCAAGTTCGTCCATGTTATGACATATATCATTATCTCTTACCTACTCAAGACTGAGTAGTAAAGTCATGGGCATTGCTGAGTCAAGGCCTTGAGCTATTCGTTGTATCTGATTTTTAAGAAGTTTTTACTCTGAACCCTTGTACTTTCAAATCCAAGCAGAAATACTTAGTGACCAAAAACACAGAATGTTGCAAAAACAATTTTTTTCACCTTTGTATACTGGAATATATTGTGAGAGAATGTTTTTTAATTATTTTTTATAATTAATTTAATTTTACATATCAGCCATGAATTCACCTGTCCTCCCTCCTCCTGTCCCTCCACCCTCCCTCCAACCCACCCCCCATTTCCATCTCCTCCAAGGCAAGGACTCCCCTGGGGATTCACAAGGACTCCCCTGGGGATTCAGCTCAGCCTGGTAGATTCAATGGAGGCAGGTCCAGACCCCTCCTCCCTTCACCCAGGAAGAGCAAAGTGTCCCAGTTTAAGAACACATCTTGGAATTATAAAAACCTCTTTATTTTATATGAGATAAATACAAATAAATTCTATAGGATAATTAGCAAGAGCTGTAACAGCAGTCAGTGTTACGTGCACTGTATTTTGGGGCCTGTGTATTCCTCTAACAAATGCATTCTTAAAGTTCCATTGATAGAGTTGAATTTCATTTGAGTATGTATTCACACATAAAGGAATATGATAAATATTTCATGTCATCTGTGGGTTTTGTTTCTGTGTATTCCTGCAGGTTTGTTTTATATTTCTGGGCAATCACTTTCTTAGCCATCAGTTTAGGCAAATGAACCAAGTAGAGTAGTTTCCTTTTATCTTCCATTTTACTCTCTGCCCATGGGAACTCACATGACTCAGTGATACCCATGGCTTAGTACTCAGCCTTGACAAGGTCCATGGCCTGATGTTTGATACCACACAGATATGCTTGGAAAAATTATTCCAAATAAAGCAAACCAACGACGCAAAGGAAAATATGGACTATTCTTTGAAAACTTAGGTATACAGGAACAGGTAATTAAACAATGTTCAAAAGTATTACAGAGAAAATTCTAGCAATGAACAATACATTCATAGTAAATTATTCATAGGTGTGAGTCATGTGTTGAATATGTGAATCCTCCTAAAGCAACCAACTACAACAAGAGTTAGGACTTCAAATACTGCCCCCAATGGGTATATCCTACACCACATCAGCCACTGAGTAACTGTCTCTCTCTATTATCAGACTGATTGTCACAATGTAGCAGGGTTGATATATAGGGTTCAACGCTTTAATTTCCCATTATACATTAATGCCTACATTTAGATATGTACAGCCAAAGTGGACAACTTCAGACAACTGAAGACAGAAACTAAAATACTTCCAAATTTAGCCTTCTGAAAATAAACTTTGAATTTGATCTGATTCATATAAATTTCATTGTTTTATTTTAGAGTCCTCTTTGAACAAACTTTCAAACTAACTTTGGAAAAATACAACCAATTAGTTTCCATCTTACCTCTGGTGAATTAATCCTTTTAAAAATATCACACTATCAGAAGAGCAATTAACAAGGGAAAGAAATAAAAGGCACTCAAATTGGAAGAGAATAAAGATATCTCTACTATAAGATGTACGATCTTCTGCATGGAAAAAACTAGAGAAACCATTAAATATAGAACTAATAAGTGAATTCAGCAAAGTTATAGGTTATAAGAACATCAAATGAAAATAATTTCATTTCTGTATGCTGATAGTAAGTGGATAAAAATGCGATTAGGTATGAAATGCTTCAGAATAGATATAATAAGAAATACAAGACTAACCTGCTGGACACTACAAAACATTACGAAAATAAGTGAAAACATAAATAAATGACGTCTGGAATTACCAGGAAGATGTCAAAACTCGACACTGGCCCAAAGATCAAGTGTAATTCCTAACAAACTGAGAAATGGAATCTAAAATTCACAGGACATGAAAGGTACCCCGACAGACTCAATGGTGACAACCAGAGAAATGCTGGAGGAGTCTGATGTGCCAATGTGCCACTATCAAGAATTGCTTAAAAAAAAAAAAACTGAAGACCCAAGACAATAGGGCTCTGACAGGAAGAGACACAATGACAATAATGGATGAGACCTGAGAGTCCAGAAATAATTCTTACCTTTCTGGCTGTTTATGCGAAACACAGTATTCAAGAAATGAGGCTAGAATGTGTCTATCTACAGACAAGAGGGAAGAGGCAGGTGGCTGACTCACAGGGAATAGTGATGTGACCTCAAAGGAGACAAATGTGAGGTGTAAAATAATAGAATTCTTAGCATTAAGATAAAAGACTAAATGTATGATTCTGAACTAGGTGGTAGTCACACAGATAAAATCACAAAAGCATAAGTGACAAAAGAAAAATGAATAATGCTAAAATTGCATCAAAATCATGAACAATAAAAATTTGACAGCAAAAGAAACTATCTAGAGAGTGAAGAGATAATAGGCAAGATGGAAGATGGTATTTGTAGATCAACTATCTATTAAGGGGCTGATATTCAAAATATGTAAATAGTCCACTCTACTTTTTGATTTAAAAGATGAGCTACCTAATTAAAAACATGGTAAAGGACATAAACCTGAAGTTCTTCCAAGATGCTATACAAGCAGCCACTAGGTAATTGGGAAGACACTTAGCATCAGTAGCCAACAGATAATTATGAAGCCACAAATCACAGGACATTATAACCCCTGGATGGAGCAAATAAGAGCCACTATTTCTACAGAAATAGAGCACAGAGCTTCACACATTACCAGTAGCCCACTAATGGGGATCAGCTGCTTGGCAAAAGTGTCAGGAAGTAATTCCTGATAAACACAGAGTTATCAGTTGATCCAGTAATTCCATTCCATGGTATATACTCAAGAGAAATAAAAACATATTCATAACACAAAAAGAGTAGCAACAACCCAAAAGTCTGCTAATGGCTTAGCATGTAAATAGAAGAAAAAAATGCACTCCATGGACTACTATGAGATAATAAAAATGGGTGGAGTCCTATTGATGTGACATCATGTGTTACAGGTGAATGGTCCATCCAGCAAATCCACAGTCCCAATAAAGCAATCTTCATCAAAGGATGGAGTAGTGATTGGCTGACTGCAATTAGCCATAAAGTTCTTGGAAGACATTGCAGAGTGCCTAAAGAGGACAGGTAGGGAAAAGAGAGATGTTTCGGGGAATATTGGGGGCTGATTGTTCAGGAAATTATCTCAATTATTGACTTCCAAGATTTTTATTATACTGGAACAATTAGGAAATCATTACAGTGTCAGGCTCATCATAGGCCTAATGTGGGGCACCATATGTAGACGGATTTTTCTTTGGGCAACCAGGTCACAAAAAAACCCCAAAAACATGGAGACTTATATTAATTATAAAAGCTCAGCCAATAGCTTAGGCTTGTCCAACTAGCTCTTAATCAACTAATTTCTATTAATCTATGCGTTTCCATGTGATTCAGGGCTTTTACTTCTCCTCCTGCATGTCTTGCTCCCTCTTAGTTGGGCTGAGGTTTCTGCCTTTCTTCTTCCCAAAGCTTGTTTTGTCCAGAAGCCCCTGCTATACCTCCTGCCTACCTATTGGCCATTTAGCTTTATATTAAATCATTCACAATGACATATCTTTACACAGTGCAATCAGATATCTCACAATAATCATGGAGGAAATTAAAACTCATTTAACACGAATACAGTAGACAGATTCATAGACTTAGACAACAGAATAGTGCCAAGTGGGGTCTAGAAGAAGAGGATATGAGATTTCTTTATGGGTGTTGAAAATGTTCTAGAATTAGGAAATATTGATTGAAGAGTAATTCTGTTGATATACTAATATTCAACATGCTGTATACTTTAAGATGGTAAATTATATTTTGTACAAATTATATCTTCACAAAGCTGCTTCTTTGAAAAAGGACCTGTTCTTATCCACATAGCTATTTTCTAAAGTAGCAATTAGTCCACAAAACGCAGTTTATAAACTGCAGCTTAAATTTCACCAGATTCGTTTACTTGAAAATAGAAAATGTAACCCAGATAATAAGAACCAGTAAATTTAATTAAGCATTGGAAAGGCCTTCCCTTAAACAAGTGGAGAAATCAGCAAGATGTGTTTTTATATGTCAGGGAAAGCAATATTAAAGAAACACATCCCTTAAGTCAATGTGTATATTTTACAGTTTAAAATGTTAATTAGTTTTTATTTGAGCATTAGCATCCCTAGGAGACACAGTGACAAAAGCCACAGGTGGAAGTGACAAACTGCTTATCAGAAACAAGAAGTTATATCGTTGTCGCCAAAGTAACCAAATTGTCTCATAAGAAATGTATGATTTGACATTCAGTTATCAAAATAGAGCTTTTATCTTGCTTTTGTTGCAAATTTCATTTCTCAGTAATGACTTCACAAATTCCTTCCCCTATGCATGTCTTATTTCTTTTTGTTTCCAAAATAAATTAATCCAGAGGATCTTGGCCCCTGATGTCTCTGTCTCACTCACTGTGGGAAAGAAATCCTAACTGTGCTCCCAAAGACCATGCTGTATGGCCACTCCCACTCAACACCAGTTCACAGGAACCTGCATTTGGAATGATCCTCAGAACACAAAATGGTTGACGGCAAGTGGCCCTAGAGTTAGTGTCATGCCAAGTACAAAAAAGAAAGTTGGTAAGTCCTCTGTGGATTGAATCTTCTAACTTTTGACACTAACCCCTGGTTCACAAACTTCCCAACACAGTAATAGTGAAACATCAAGGATGGAAACTTTCTGTCTTAGGTGATTCTCCACCCCATTTGAACAGCTCTACTCATTGAAAACAAAACAAAACAAAACAAAACAAAAAAAACCTTCGTCTTACCTATGTTTCCTGTGGCTAACTACAACATCAACATTATGTATTTCTTATGAGTGTTTTGGAATGCTTATGCCCAATGTTTGCACAGATGTTCTAGGTTTCTATGTGTGTTTCTAAGCTCAGATCTTTATCTTGGTACCTTTGTTAAATTGAACTATTCAAGTTTGAAATAGGATTTTGAAATCTTGGGTCCTAAATCTCTTTTTAACACCATCCATCCTTGGACTACAAAACTCAACTAGAAATAAAAACAGATCCTATAGAAAAAAGTGAGATATAGACATATACAAACACACATATATGTGGGGGGGGGGGTGTGTCTGTATGTGTTTGTGTTTGTGTGTATCGAGAATGTGTAACGGATTCTTGGCATCTAGTGCTTTTACTCCTCTTTCCGAGCAGACACATTTTAAAACATGATGCAGCCCTATTGTGGTTGCAGGGTCTATCCTTCAAAGTCTAGATGGCATGGGCTCAGCTAGCCTCCAGGCAAACAATTCTTTTCTGTTTGTTCACTCAACAGCTTAAGCTGTAGTACTGCAAGGAAAATTCCCACTTTCTGATTACATCTGTGTAGCCAGTTACAGAATGTTTTGTATTTTCTCACTTTGGAAAGGTCCATCATACCTGGGATTTGTAAGTCTTTAAAGGTATTTCTAAGATTATCTCCAACGGTGTTATCTAATCTCAGAGGCACTAATAAAATAAGTTAGGAGTATATTGTTTTGTTAAAATCTGGGATGTTACCCACACTCCTGGTTCATCTTATGGAATGGTATAGTGCTCCTAGTGGCCATTTCGAGATAATGCAACAGCAGGCATTATATATAACCACAGCAGCCATAGTTCCATATCCCAGCTTCAAACCCAGGCAGTGACCCTGGAAATCCCTGTGCCTTCAGAAGGTCCAGAAAACATTCTGAGGAAAGAGGACCACTTTCAGTAACTGAGTCTGCCTCCAGTAACCAGCAGCATGGGAGAATGTGTTTGTAAACTCTACTGGTGTCCATGCAGTCCTCACAAAGATTTGTTCTACTGTTTCCCAGGATGACTTATAAATAAGGATTTCACACAGTGCTTCCATTTCAGGCACATGTCCATGTCAGTCTCCTTAGCTGGTTGCCAGAGGACTAAACAAATCATGGAGGACCCAAGCCAGGTCATACTAAACTTCATTTCTGAGACCAGAAAGCTTCCTCAACTGAAACTCAAACATCAAGAACAGGCATATAATGCTGTGATGTTGTGATTTCAAGAGTGAACAATCTATGGAGTGAAATTACTTCTCAAACAAGTTTAATCATCCTCAAAGTCCAGTTCATAATAAATACCCTTAAAATGTTCAGCAAAAATGTCACAGCTACTCTAATAACCTCCACATTGAAAAATGCAATAAGAAAAAAAAAACAGTATGTGTTTAGAAAATACTAATCTGAGTACCACTGAATATCCTACAGAATAATTTTAAGTAAGTGATTCTCATATACAGCAGTATGTTAAGATTAAAGAGCTTCATACATTTTTTCTTTTATTAAAAAGGACACCTGCTGTTAAAATTGCACTTATTTTGTGTCTAAGAAACAAACAGTTAAGAAAGAAGTAATTAAAGGAGTTCTCTACTACCAGCTTACTTGCAGAAAATGATTTCATCCAGAAAAGAGTCAGATTGCATTTGTTTCAATTATAGCTGAATACATGAGAATTATCCTTGAAAATGATACTAACTCAGAGCCCAAAACATGTAAGCCTTTTTCCAAATGGACCGCTGCTACACTGGTCACTGTTTATTTAAGAGAATATCATGCACTGTTTATGATAGTTAACTAGATTTTGACATTTCTCCAATGCATACCAGGAACTTACTGTCTGGGTCATTGTATTGTACTTTCTTTGGAAGCATGAAAACTTGTTTCAACAACATAAAAATGTCATTATCAGCCAAAACCAGAGAACAGTTGCAAATTATAAGTACATAGAAACTCGTAGTGATTAATTGCAACTCCACTATCCATGAAGAGACTAGATCCTTCCTTTATGCCATTCATGGAAAAATGAGTTAGAATGATTCACACAGGGCAACAACTGCATATTTTAAATTTACTGAAATACTCTTATGTCAATAACTATGTGAGCAATTACAACTGTTCTTCATGAAAACTAAATATATACTTGAGGTCTACATTAGTGTAAAGTAACATGAATATTTTTATAAAAAAAGAAATATTTTTAATTTTAAAATATGAAACTATTGGGAATGGATTACACGTTTATCATGAATATTAATAGTATTAATAGTTAGGTAGAGGTCAGGGAATCTGGCAGAAGAAGGTGAGAAAGGATTGTAGGAGCCAGAGAGGTGAAGGACATCACAAGAAAACTCACAGAATCAACCAACCTAGGCTGATAGGAGCTCACAGACACTGAACCAACAATCAGGGAGTCTACATGGGACTCACCTAGGCACTCTGTGTATGTGTTACAGGTGTATAGCTTAGTCCTTTTGTGGAACTCCTAACGGTGGGAATAGGGGCTGTCTCTAACAATTTTACTGGCTTTTGGGACCCTACTCCCTCTATTGGATTGCCTTGCCCAGACTTATTACATGGGGAAGTACTTAGTCTTACTGCGAATTGATATGCCATGTTTTGTTGGTACTCATAGGAGACCTGTCCTTACCTAAACAGAAACTGAGGAGCAGTGGGTTTGGGGGAAGTTGGGGTGGGAGGATGGGGAGAGGGACTGGGATGAGAGGAGGGAGGGGAAAGTGGTCAAGATGTAAAATAAATAAATAAATAAATAAATAAATAAATAAATACGTTTTTAGAATTAATGGCTAGCCCAATAAAAGTGAGTGTTATTCATAGAGACTTGACAAAGATGACCCAGGTCTGTCTCTTACTCCTACTACATGAGAATGAACACTGATTTCAGCTCGGAAAGGAACACAAGTGGAACATTAGGTAATGGTGACTGGAAGATCGTTGGTTTCAATTTTTGTCATTATATTAATGTAATATACCTCATAAAACATCTTTGTTCCTATTAGTTATTCTTTTTTAAAAATGTTTTTATTTATGTGTGCGTGTATGGGTCCACAAGTGAGTACAGTGCCCGCAGAGATCAGAAAAAGGGTTGGAACTCCCTGGAGCTGGCATTACATGCATTGTGAGCCCTACAAGTGAGTGCTGGCAACCAAATCTGAGTCCACACAAGAGGAGTACAAACTCGACCTCTGAGCCCTCTCTCCTGCTCTGCCTACTCTTATTTAGAATACTGAATGCATTATTTTCAGTGTGGCCATTTCCAGGTATTTATTTGCCTGAGTGAGCACACACACACACAAACGGTCTTTTATCCTTTAAAATCAAGTCATCGTTTCATGTTGGATGACTAACTTGAAAAGCACAAGAAGATGGAGAAAGGGAAACCAAACAACTGACCTTGGAAAGTTATTTCTGTTTTCACACATGACAGTTGCACAGAGGTGGATGTGTAGGGGGTTCCGAAGAACTCTGAGTAATCAATGACTGAGTGTGAGGAACTTTACTCATTAAGAAAATTCAAGTATACTATGGTAAAAATTTATCGATGGCTTTTCTGTAAACAGTGTGTCTATCTGAACTATTTCAGTACACAAAAGCCTGTGGTTGTAATGTTATTTACCAGAAGTGGGCCAGGTCTGGAACCTGTATATACTATAAAAAGCTATTGTTAGTAACAGTGGATAACTGAGTAGGGGGACAGCAATCGTTCCAAACAAACCGAGCTCAGAGATTTTGATCAGTTATATGTGAGACTTGGGAAGAATGGCAGAAATGATATAATTACATTGCAATCTCTAAAAATAAAAGAAATATTAAAATAAATGAACGAGTAAGGGCTAGATAGATAGCTCAATGGTTAAGAGCATTGGTTCTTGCAAAGAAGATTGGCTCCATTCCCAGAACCCACAAGATGGCTCACAACTATCCTTAACTCCATTTCCAGGGGATCTAATAGCCTCTTCTGGCCACAACACACACAAGGCATGAGGTACACATACATGCATGCAGGCAAAATACCCATACACATAAGTAAATCTTTTTTAAAAAGTGAATATAATATATCTTTTGACACTTTTGGAAGATGCTACAACATGGGAACTCCCTGTTCCTTTGGCTCTCACAATGGTTCTGATTCCTCTTCCACTGAGCCTTAAGGGAGGAGGTAGGTTGTAGATGATTTGCTGGGACTGATCTCCTCAATTCTACATTTGGATCTATTGTGGTTTTCTGTAACAGACTCCATATGCCAAAAAATAAGTTTCCTTGATGAGAGTGAGAACTACATATATCAGTGCATTAAAGTGATAATTGTTTAAAATGTAGTTAGGGATTATGTGGTTTAGTGAAGTTGTGGTTGCAGGTTTTCCTCTAAGACCAATGGCCAGTAGACTGAGGTAGCTCACTAGGTTTCCAGTATTAGGCATGATTTTCCTCTTGTTAAAAAAGCCTTAACCAACACAGCTGTCTAAACACATTCTGAAAACAGAGAATACCAGGAGACATGATTATGTGGAAGGGAAAACCTCACAAGGCCTCAACTCTAGACAAAGAACATTGGGTAACTAAGAAATGCTCAGAATAGGAAAAACAGTTTTCCCCAGTGAAGAGCACACCAATTGGTTATTCAATACCAAATGAGAAGAAATGGAAGACAAAAATGATGTAAGTATATTGTAATATCAAAAAGGTATTTAAAAAATAAATAAGGGAATGAATATGTGAGTACACATCTCTGTTTCAGAAAAATCAGAGCATAAGCAATCAGAGAGACATCTTCCAAAGTTTACTTGTTACCCTAATGAATTCAAATGAGTGACACACACACATATGTTCAAGGCACCAAAATTATTATCGAGATCACTGGTGGATTTCCCAATGAAATATGGAAAATAGAGTATTCTGATGAGAAACTGTCATGTGACTACCTCTTGTAAGTTAAAAGAACCTATATATATTAAGAGAACATGAACCTTAAACACTCTCTCTTAAAAAGAAAAAAAACCTAGTCATTCTCAAAAGCATGACAAATAATTCTCCTAAACTATGTTATTAGCAATACGATGAATTATACAATAGGAATGCTTGTTCAAACTATTTTTTCTGATAAGAAACACTGCATTTTAAAGAGCAACCTCTATTTTAATATTTAATACCTCAGCATATCCAGATCTCTAAAAGTAGCATGCTATTTAGGAAAGAAGTGCACTTCTCGTGATGTTAAAAGCATTTCTGGCATTTTATATTACCTGCTTTTTAATGACTGTATTTTCCTAGCATTAAAAATGAATTAATCTCATTCTCCCTAAGTACTGTGTTGAACATAGTAAAAGAAACAGGGTACTCTGCCTTGCAAAAGCCACATAGATCGTTGTCTGTCGGCTTATGTGGCTTAAAAGCAAGATATCTACGTTGACATCCAACTCTAAGGTGAAACTTATAGGTTTCACAGACACAAGGTTTTATTATTTACCATTGAATGACATTGACAAGAGTGTCGACTGTTGAAGTGCAAATGAAATAGAATTTGGATGCTGTCTAAAACAGTTTCATACAGGAGAAAAAAATTTACCCTGGAGTTTAAAAGGAAAAGTATGCTAAATAACTAATATTAGTAATTTGGAATGGTGTATAAGAAATTTAAACAATTTTTCCCATCAATTCTCCCGTTTCCTTAGTTATAAGAAATTTTTACATTCTGACAACTGCCAATTATCACATTTACTATGAGTTAATCAAAATAATATGGAGGGAACAATATCTCAATGAAAAGTTATAAAGGGGGGATGGTGGAATTATCTACACCAAGAATTTCAACAAGTAAGCAATGAAACGTCACAGTCGGGGAGCGGTGCCCACGAAGCACTGTGAAGTGAGTCGTATCTAGAGGGTGATTGGTATTTGAAACAATAAACTGAGTGTGGTGGTGCACACTTGCAATCACAGCACTTGAGAGGCAGAGGCAGAGGACCAAGAATCCAGGGTTTTCTTGGCTACATGGGTAGCTTGAGGCTAGCCTGGTGTCTGGCCTGTAGGAGACCTTGTGAATAAATCAACAAATAGGAAGGAAAAGAGCATAAACAAAAATTCCAGAGTATGTGTAGCATTTCATCTCTTTGGTGTACTTTGTGCCGAACTGATCACTCTGGTGTTCCATGAAGGTTGGACTAAGTTTTGTTTGGTTGGTTAGTCTTCATGTGCTGCCTCAGTTGCAGAAGTACATGGTAAAGAGAGATAACTGAACCTCTAGTACTCTGATAAGAGAGATGAAAAGACCCAACAAACAGGACATGTCTGGGGAAATAACATTGAGGGAAGGAGGTAAGTGGTCCTGAACAACAAACATCCTAGCCTCCCTACCACTGTACATACATAGAGCTAATGCCACTTAATACATAAAAAGGCCACCCTCAGAACAGAAGGTAGCCAGTTGGTAGTCTGCACTTGTGACACATCCAAATATTGCATACAATACTCTAGACTCTAACACAAACCTGCTGTTGAAACCACAAAAGGAAGGTAGAAATGTACTTAAAGCCTAAACATAACCAACTTCACTGAGCTCCCAAACAGAAATATAAACAGTTTCCACAGAATTTAAACAAGGCCCAGAGACTCTTGCAATATTCACAGTGTCCAAGAAAATATAGAACATCACTTAGCATATGAGCAACAGAAGAACATCAGCTCCATAGGAAAAGATATTACATGGGTGTCATAGATGACAGAAAATGGACACACCCTCAAGAGGACTTGTGCACATATAAAACAGAAAAGAAAAAAAGCTCATTGCTTATGCACCCCAAAATAAGTTATGAACACAAAATCCAAACTAGCTGTACTTAAAGGAGAAGAAGGGAAATCTACAGAAACTGAAGAATTCAATACTTGTCTTTCTGTGATAAATAGGATGAGTGGTTAAAAAGTCAGTTGGGATGGAAGAAAAGTGAAAATTATTGCTTATCAAGGGAAACTAGTAGACATTTATAGGCTGTTCAACCCGACACCAGCCAAGTGTGCACTCTCCTCACATACACCTGAACACTTGCCAGGACAGACCACATCCTGGGTCATAAAACCAACAATAACAAATGATAAATCATGAGGGTCACATAAGCATGTTCTCAGATAGGAACTAAATTAAGCTAGAAATCATTATCAGACACATAACATAAAATTCCGCTCAAACGAGATAAAACATTTCTGATTAATCTACAGATCAACGGAATAAAATCTCAAAAGAAATTAGATATTTTAAAAACAATTAAAATATCAATTTAACATGATGGAATTTTTGAAACAATTAAATAAGGAGGGAATTTATAGCAAAATTGCTTACATTACAAAAGAAGGTCGAAACATTTCTATATCAACCAAGAAGATAAACAACAAAATAAATATGAAGTAAGAAAGTAAGAATGAGATTGGCAGAACTCAGGAGTATTTAAAAAAATAGATAAGATCGATAAAATTAAAAGGTGTTAAAACATCAACCATATTGGCAAACACAGAAGCCAGAATACACACATTACCAGCATAGGGAATAAAGAAGAACACTTTTATACAGACTACATGGGCACTAAGAAGTTATTATAAGCTATGGATAACTCTTTGCAGGTAAATTAATCATCCAAGTTAAAATGTCCAAATCTTCAAAATCCACAAATGGAAAAGAATGCTTGAAGCTGAAATAAATAATTTTTGACATAATAAACATTAAACAAAGACTTTCTATAGAGAGAGATGTAGATAGAAAGACAGACAGACAGACAGATGATAAAAAATAAAGTATGAAAGGAGAAAGGAAAAGGGGGGAGAAAGGATGGAGAACAGAGAAAGGGAGAGGAGAATATTATTCTGATATGTAGAAGGACAAGATTCTGGCAGAATCATGAAGCGAAAGAGAAGAAGAGACAGGTTGATAATAGCAGCCTTCACTTTAAATTCCCTAATTAATGAGGCTGAAGAAGGCTCAAAATTATGAGACAAGTCTCAGCTGCTGACTGAGACCCTGTCTCAACAATGGAAATACAATAGCAAGCTGAAAGAAGGGTTTGAGGATGGGTAGACTACACTCTTACAACGCTTATCAATTCAGATGTGAAAACCTCAATAATACCATTTGAAACCTTTACTTAACAATAACTAAAAATAATAAAAACACCAAACAAGAGGATTTTATCTTAGTGATGCAAGGCCAGGTCAGTATATAAAAATCAATCTATAGACCTGTAAACAATCTCTGTTGTGGAAGAAAAGTCTGATGAACTACTTTAATGTTCTCATTGGAGAACACATAAGATGCAATAATGATGTAACAAAATTCTGCCAATAAAGTAGGAGAACTACTTTAACTTAAACAAGGCATCCTTGAAATACCCACACCTATTGTGTTAATGGAGAAAAACTGCAATGCCCTGTGTAAGCCTTGCTAACGCAATAAGTAAAGAAAAACTGGGAAGACTTATTCAGTATTGACACAATAATTCTAAAATTTATATGGAATGGCAAGACAGACCAAGAATTACAAAAATGCATTTACAGAAGATGAAGATGAGGAGGATGAGGAGGGCGAGGAGGGTGAGGATGAAGATGAAGATGAGGAAAGATCAAGGCCATTTTAATACTTACTGCAATCACGTGTGCAAAAATAGTTAGGAAGATACATTCACTAATAAAATGGAACTAATTCAGTGAACCCAGAAACAAACCCACCTGTGCCAGCATGGCCATGGGGTTTTTAACAAAAGGAGACAGAATCATCTCTTTAGGGAGTTATTTTGGAGCAATAGAACTTCCACACATAGACAAAACAAACAAAAGGACCTATAGAGACACGGCACATTATGGAGACCTACATAAATCTTAATACAAATATAAAACAGAGAAAGAGCTCTATGATATGGTGTTAAGAAAAGATAGACGATTTAAATATGGATCACCAAGGAATAAAATTCTATATTGGGCTTCATAAAACTGAAAATATATTCTTCTGTGAGAGTTAAGAGAGAATCAAAAGTCAGCTGCAGGAAAATGTTTGAATAACACAGTATTCAGTAAATGCCATTCATATTTCCATCCTAAGTATAATTCTCATTACATTGATGTATTCAAGTAGTATAATTCACATACCAGTTTAACAACAACAAAATCACTTTCCATACATGCTAGTTTTTAAAATAAGTCAAAAAAATGTGGAAGGTATATTACAATGATATAATTTTTTATTTCTATTATTGTATATTATAAAAATAAACCAACTATATTACATTTGGCAAGGTTGGAAGTCCAGTTGCATGTGTAAAATCTAGCTACATTAATTTGTTTTCAGAAAGCTATAAGAACCATGTAATTTTCTTATTACATGAGATGGCTCAGAGGTTAAGAGCACTGACTGCTCTTCCAAGAGGTCCGGAGTTCAATTGTCAGCAACCAAATGGTAACTCACAACCATCTATAATTGGATCTGATGCCCTCTTCTGGCATGCAGGCAAACATGTAGACAGAATACTGCATACATAATTAATAAATAAATAAATAAATAAATAAATAAATAAATAAATAGATGGATGAATGAATGAATGAATGAATGAATGAATAAGCAAGTAAGTAAGTAAATAAATAAATAAATAGAATCCTGTAATTTGTGTTCCCCAATTACACTTGGGAGTGGGGTCTACCTGGAGTATGGTCCACCTGCACTAGGTTGAGGGGGGAGGAAGAAAAACAAAATAAAAGTTGGGTAGATCAGGAAGTAAGGATAGAAAGGATGAAAATGGGGTAAGTAAGTTGGCGGGGTAAAATGATCAAATAAATTTCATGAGATTTTCAGAGAATTAACAAAAATACTATTTTTGCATTTTTTGTAAGGACACTGAAAAGTATACTTCAGTTATTTATTTTACATTTCGTTTGTAAATTGAAGTTTTTAAGTGACTTAAAAAGAATGCAGATTTTTTTTTCCAGCTGGTGGGAGCACACTCTAGATGTGGTCATTAGTCCCATGCCCTGTTGACTGTTCTGTCTATTCCACCTAACTGCTATCATCTCGTTCCCCTGGTCAACCCAACGATTGCTGGGAGATATGTTGGAACATACTATGAAAGTGGATTTGTCAGTTTTCCTTGTGGTTTTATCACTTTTTGCCTTAAATATTTTCACCTTGTATTATTAGATATAAAATGTTTGGAATTACACTATGTTTCTTATTAGTTTATTCCTTTTTCACCATCTAGTGATGAACTTCAATATTGTCCCATCTTATAAGGCTACATTTCTTAAATTGTATACATAAATAAACATTTAATGTACTATTCTTTTTAAATTATATTCATATACCATCTATATTTTGTTAGTTGTATACCACGTAACCAAAGTTTTAAAGTGACAAAGTAAATTTTTACTTAGAAAACTTCCCCAAAATATTTAAAAGCATCTTATTTGCCCTGGTATTAGTAATGAAAAGGAAAAGGGTTCAAGTAAATAAATAGAGAGACTCTGATCTCTGAGAAAACAAGGACCTAATAAAAATTTCTAATTAGTGTCATTTAAAATGAAATATTGAAGGAGTTAGTTGCTGTAATAGCTTTTTTTGACGTTTTAACAACAAATATATAGTTTTTCATTTTATCTAATGAAACATTCCTATCACAAGCTGGCTTTTTGGAACCTATTTCTCTATGGTGGGATGCCTTGCTCAGCCTTGATACAGGGGTAGGGGAGCTTGGTCCGGTCTCTACTTGATGCTTTGCTGATTCCCATGGGAGGCCTTATCCTTACCCATGGGGGAGGCGTGGATGGGATGGGCAGTAGAAAGGAGGTGGGGAAAGGGAATGAGAGGAAGGAGGGTAACCTGTGGTAGGTATGTAAAATACATTTAAAAATTTAATAAATAAAAAAAGAAATTGTATCAGAGAGTTTACTTTAGGTGTTAGTACTTGCATTATTTTAAGAAAATGTTGTCCTGTCATTTAGATGACCTGTGTCATATGAGGACTCTTCTTTGGTGCTATATGTGTTATGAACATCACACTCCTGGATGCTTCTGTTCTGATTGCTATGAATACAAACAGCATTTTATTTTTAACAAACAGAAAATATACACCATATTATGGTAAACTGCATAACTCTGAAAAATTAAAAATGGTTCTTTTAAACCCTCAGTCCCCAACCAAGAATTACAATGTGCCTCTTTATTACAATAAGATATATAAGCCAATTAAATCTTTAGGCACTATAAGACTACCTAACCACAATGCATTTAGCACTATGTTTCATGAAAGAAATGACATTCAATAGTCTCTTGTGTGGTATAGGGATAAATAGATGAAATTTATTATTTTAAAATATACACAGATTCAAGTAAGTATGCTAGAGTGAATAGTATCTTCTCCTATAAGGCCAAATGATTCTACTACAGGACAACAGTCCTTATGATTAAGAGTAATTCATGAAGGTATACCTCTCGCAGGTGGAAACACACTTAAAACCTAATGTGTTAGCAGTATTCTGAAGAGTTTTCATATTGAATGAAACATTCTGGCTTACACGATTATCATAAGCCTTGCCTGGTGTCACTCACAAGGCTAGAGGACAGCAATTAGAGCTCACTGCCAAGCGTCAGACACACTCCTGCAGACATCTCTACAGCAATCTGCACTATTTTGCAGTTGCAGAGACAGAAATCATGATGGTCATCTTGTTGCAGATCATATACTGCCAAGAGAGTCCATATCAACCATTACAGTCCTACAGACATAGTTTTCAGGGCCACCTTCATGGAACATGGCATTGGTAAGGCGCCATTATGACAGAGTCACCCTATATTAAAATTTCTCCACCATACTTTACCAGCCAGATGACACGGAAGAAATAATAGCACTGAGTATCTTGGTTCACAGCCATTTTCAGACTATCAGGAGATCAGAGGTAGTTAACTAGAACTCTCCCTCAGAAGACAGTCTGGGTGTTTAGCTTAAGTACAAAAGGGTTGGGGGAGCAGGGATGGGACACAACTTCTCAATCTGAAGCTGAACACTGACTCTGCATCTTAATAACTGCATAAAAACAGTGTCAAAATTAGCATATTTGAATTCTTTTTCATCATCAGTAAAATCAGCATTATATATGTTCTCAAACATTTATTTATTTATTTATTTATTCATTCATTCATTCATTCATTTATTTATTATTTTTGTTTTTCGAGGGTTTCTCTGTGTGGCTTTGCGCCTTTCCTGGAACTCACTTTGTATCCCAGGCTGGCTTCAAACTCACAAAAATCCACCTGCCTCTGCCTCCTGAGTGCTGGGATTAAAGGCATGTGCCACCACCACCCAGCCAAACATTCATTTTTGAGGATAGTATCATAGAATATATTTGAAGAGTATACCACATTTAGAATTCAATTTTTCTTATAAAACAAGTTATAACATCTAAGAGAGTGAAATTATTATAGTAGCATCCAAAGTAATATTTACTCACCTATAAGAATTAAAGGATGTTGTAGCCCTCCAGAAAAGCCACTAATTTTTCCTTTATTGTTATCTATTTTTCCCCTTTATTATTCTCTTCATTTATCCAGTATTTTTTTTTTGTCCCCAATGTTGGAAATCTAACCTAGGGATTTATATTGCTAGGCAAGCTCTCTATTGCTTGACTAACTACTACCCTTCTTCTGGTGTGGTGGTTTGAGAGAAAATGAACCCCAAAGAAGTGGCACTATTAGGAGGTGTGGCTTTGTTGAAGTAGGTAGAGCCTTGTGAGAAGAAGTGTGTCTCTATGGGGGTAGGCTTTGAAATCTCCTTTGCTTAAGTTATGCTCAGTGTAGTAGATCGTTCACTTCCTGTTACCTGAGAATCCAGCGTCCTTTTGTGTCTGCCTGCATGGCACCATGTCCACCATGATGATAATGGACTAAACTTCTGAAACTGTGAGCCACTCCAATTAAAGGTTTTCCCTTATAAGAGTTGCCATGGTCATGGTGTCCCTTCACAGCAATAGCAGACTGAACTAAGACACCTGCCAAGCTCAATTCTCCATGATGTTGTGGACTCTTTGGGAAACTAAGACTTGTGGATACTCTAAGAGTTCCCATTAGTAGTTAGCTCAGATGTCCGAGGGGAAGCTGGTAGGGCGGGGGTGGAAGGAGGTCATGTATTCTAGAATAGCCTGGGCAACATATTCAGAGCAATTCCCATCACAATCAGCATGGTTTTCAACAAATTCTGGTGAAGCAGATAATCACACTCATTCAAAAGAACAGAAAATAAAACTGCAGCCTTATTTATACTTGTATGATATAAGCAACACAGATTTTCACAATTCCTGGGTTCACGCATTAAAACTCATTTGATGAACAGTTTTTTTGTTTTTTGTTTTGTTTTGTTTTGTTTTGTTTTGTTTTTTGACAATCAGAGATGTGGTTAAGTTTTGAAGATATAACTCTTCACAGGTTAGTCAGTCTCTATCATCACAAAGGAGACTGTTCAAAAATAAGAAAGTATTCAAAAAGTTAATATATTTTGTGATACTTTGGATAAAAAGACAAAAGGAGGCAGCAAATACAGAAAAGCCTCTTGTAATAAAAGGTGTCAGTCAGGAATGATGACACAGAATCATTTAAGGATCCATGTAGGTAACGAATTGGGGAGAAGTGAGATTAAAGCAAGACCACATTGATAAAAAGAGTGAAATTTGTAAGTCTGAAGATGAGTAGAAGGTTTATTAGTGAAAGAGAAAAACAGGGGGAAGTTTACTTACAAGGCAAAGTTATTTCTAAAGGCCTTCCACACTGTGGTTCTGCCTAATTAGAGGTGTTGTCATTCATGTCTGAACATAGTCTCTGTTTCAATGGACAAAGTTCAAGGTCGATACATAGGAGCAAGCCAAAAATGACTAATGAGATGTCTACTACAAGCTCTGATAAAGGTCTACTGTCAAAAACAAATCACAACTCTAAAACTTTTTAGCATCCTGAGATGACAAGAATCCTTTACCTTCAAACACGTTTAGTAATTGGATCACACTGAGTTCAGTGCTTATTTCCAACTTGAATCCAGACCAAATGAAGGTACTATTGCCCAGCCCTGGAATGATAGAGTAAAATCCCTGCCTACATGGCCTTCTGGTGTTCCAGATGACAGTGTTGGCCATTTTTGTCAGGCTTCTATCACATACAGCTTTTTAGAAATTATTTGTTTCTTTCCTTCAAATAATCATCAGTGTTAAAGGCCCAAATCTGGGGGCTACATAGTAAAAAAAATTCCAACTAGGAAGCAATTAGGTATTTCTATAAAATAATTGTAAGTTATAGACCATATAATTTAATTTCTAATGTGGAAGTTATCCAGAATTTGATTGCTAGAATGATTTATGCAACACAATATTCAGGTTGAAGTACAACATATTTTTCATAAGCACCTAAAATTGGAGCACAATTTATACTATTTCAGACAAAAAAGACTGTCCTAATTCCTAAATAAAATGATTTATACACAAACTATTATGCATCTGGAAGGCTTTAGAAATATGTCTCGCAGTAGTTTGAAGCCTTAGGAGGCAAATGGTGACGAACAGCAGAAGTGGGGCACAGGGCAGCAAAAAGAAAGGGGAAGGACATAGGCAAAATTGAGAGTCTGCCAACACCAATAGCTTTGCTTTGTGGGGTTTTCACTTTGATTCTTTCCTTTTTCACAGACACAGTGGGCTTGCTTATTTCTAGGCTGCGCCAGGGGAGCATATTAAGTCAGGTGACCTCTTTACTGCACTCTTTTACTCCCGTTTTCCCTCCGCTCTTCCACTTAGATGCACTCAGCATTTCCCTTTATCCCTTCGTTTCCTTAGTTTTTAGAAAATATTAGTGGCTCTTATTTATATCTTACAACCTTCAAAGAAACCATAATGTACTAGTGAGCTTGAGTTTCTAAGTTTTTCATCTTTTAGATAACATTCCTAAAAGGGGAGTCAGGGGCATGCCAAACCGGATGAATGTCGATGACTCCCCATCCCTACATAAAGAACTAGAGGCACCTGAGGGAAGCTGGAAGTGAGAATGGTGCTCTTTCCCAAGAAAGAACATAGCAATTGGTTGCCCAGTGTCAAATGGTCAGCTCTGAAAAACATATGTACATGCAACATTATATGGACAGAACAGGTTATATTTAGGAATAAATGTGTTGATACACATATATGCATAAAATAACGAGCAATGGGAAGAGGCCATGAATTTGAGGGAGCATGGAGGAGAGCACATGTGGCAGTTTGGAGGGAGAACAGGGAAGGGAAAAGGTTGCAATTACAATCTCAAAAAATGTTAAAGTATGTAATTTTAAAAGTCAGCTTAGCATTTAACTTCAACTTTGGAGAAGAAAATGCAACAGTTGCATTTCTAGCAGTAGGTTCTTCAGGCCCACGGTTCATCGGGATTTAAAAGTGTGGTATCAGAAGAAAATATGCATTTTATCTCAGTAATGTTCTTTGATAGCTTGGCAATCCTGATTAGAGTGTGTCATTTTCCATCTTATGAAATCCATCACTCTCTGTCTGCATTCTATATGCTCCATGAGTTCTGAAGGACCTTTCCAAGGATGAAGAAGGATGGATTCTTTCCTAAAGTATATTTTGAATCACATCCAACAGAGAAGACATAATAAATCTTCTAGCAATTTCTGACCATATGTCACAACTCTCAAAAGCAAATGAAGGCTTTCATGGCTCTAAGAGATTATTTAACATTAATGCTATTGAAGCATTTGTCCTAGTTTTTCTTCTTTCTTCCATCATAAGTATCTCCAGGAGATGGAACGGCTTGTAAGTTGGATAATATGCAGTGTGCTTGATATATTATGATAGAACCTGAATGTTCTTCCTGCTCTTTCAGGTTGCTCTATTTCATATCAACTACAAATATTGGCAATAACCCTATGCCTAGTCAATAGAAAGACTAAGATGAGATAATAGAAAATAGAGATGTTTACAAAAGCATGACATAAATTTGAAGATATTTAGAAATAATTTTTGTGTGTACATGGTATGTGGGCACTTTCGCATACAGCTACTTGGCCGATGAGCACTGGTGCTGAGGTCAAAAGAGGATACAATGTATTTTTTTTTATATCACTTTCCCAAGAAACAGAGTGTCTTGATAAACTTGCAGCTCACTGTCTTTCAATTAGGCTGGCTAAAAGCACGTCCCCAAATCCTCCTGCTTCCACCCATCCAAGACAAGGGCTACAAGTGTGCAGTCATACCTGGCTTTTATGTGTAGTTCAGGGATCCAAGCACTGGCCCTCACTTGAGAGAATGTGCTCTCATAAACTAAACCACCTGCTCATTGCTTTACACTTTGAAAAGTGCTGTTGCATCAGCAGAGTGAAACTGAACTTGGAACATTGTGCTGGTAATAGAAATATCTGAGTTTTAACACATGTGATGGGCTCAAAACCTTCCATTGTAGAACATGTCTTGCATTAGCCAAACTTTGAGTTTCTCTTGTGCTTAAATTCTTCCCTCCCTCTTTTGTAAATACAATGGTACAATGAGTATTTGGTATCAAAGCCAGGTCTCAAGACAATGTATAGGTACTTTGAAGAATTCTTAGCATATTCACTTTCAGCAAAAGTATGACCATTGATGAGGATGAAGAACTGGTTCAGGGGATTAAGAGCATTTACTAATTTTGCAGAGAACATAGATTTAATTACTTGCACCTACATGGTGTTTCACAACCATCTTTAATTCCAGTTTTAGGGGTCCTGATGTTCCAATCCCGGCAACTGTGGTTACTGCATACATGTGGCCAATATGCATGCATGCCAGTAAAATAATAATATACATAAAATTAAAAAAATAAATTTAATGTTTAAGTGTGGCTGTTTAAATTTCCTGAATTTACACATCACAATTGCATGTTGTTTCAGAGATGCCCACTCTCAAAGACTTAAAATAGCTAAAATCCGCATACTGTCTTCTTCTGACTTTGATGCGGCCTCTATCCTTAACCCAAACTCACTGCTTTTAAGTTCTCTAGAAAGTTCTTGCTCCCTCGTAAGACAGGTTAAGGTGTCCTCATTGCCTGCGTGTTTTCTCCTCATCGCTCACTACTAATGCTGCTTCACAGTGGACTTTCCACTGATTTTATCAATTCTCGTAAAGAAAACCAATGCCCTGCTTACTTATATGTTCCCACAAATGAATGTCCAGCATCAATATTAATTAGGGCCCCAAATACAAGCAGTATGCAAAGTATTACATAGAAATGGAAGGCAAGTTATAAAACCTGTAAAGAATCTTTGCGTACCTACATTTCTGTCATCCAGATCATGGAATCCACTGGTAGATAATACTAAAAAAGTGTTTCTGCTGAAGGCAAAGGATCAAACAAAGAATTTTAACCTTCCTTCCAGCTCTAAAATTAATTGATTATATATACTTTATTAATTTGTAATTTAAAAGTGAGAAAAATGAAAATTATCCCAAAAAAATGTGCTAACGATTCATACGATTTGATTTATCTCTCAAATTTAAAGCAATGGATGCTGAGATGGCTCAGTGAGTAAAGGTGCTTCCCTCCCAAGACTGAAGTCCTAAGTTCAATCCACAGAAGCCATGGTTCAAAGAGAGAAGAACTGTTGATAGCCATCTTCTGACCTCCGTACACAAAAGAATGGCGTGCACACACAAGTGTGCG
>CABHPP010129642.1:0-17308 GCA_902168425.1 Peromyscus attwateri | reverse complement strand
AGATAAATTTCACGTAGCTGAAGAAACTGGGGTGGCATTTGAGGCTGGAGAGATGGCTCAGAGGTTAAGAGCACTGACTGCTCTTCCAGAGGTCCTGAGTTCAATTCCCAGTAACCACATGGTGGTTTTATTTATAGTTATCATGAAGCAGGCAAGACTGCTTGGAATTGGAGAATTGCCATCCGTAAATGTTTGTTCATGTCATCTCACAAGCTGTGGATGCTGGTACATTTTTCTAGGCTCTTGTTTTGCTCCATCTTATAATGATAACTTTCCTGTGTTAAATGATAATTGAAGTTTGTTTTTCTTCCTAGGATCAAGCGGGCTTTCCTTATTGAGGAGCAGAAAATTGTTGTGAAGGTGTTGAAGGCACAAGCACAGAGTCAGAAAGCGAAATAAATATGCAGCTTTTTTAAATAATAAAGGTCAAGGCTTGGTCTGTGCTTCTGTTACCTGTGATTTGTTTAGTAGTTAAGGACTAATAGATAAATGGTTGCTTTCTCATAGAGAAGCAATAGCTGGACGTCATGGTTACTAGAATCTTGGGTAGTTACTCTGATTGGGAGTGGCTTGAGAATGGTCCCTGTCTCAAAGCCACTTAAGCCATTTCATAGTATCTCCTTTACACCACCAAACCAGAGACTCTAGCTTCAGGCTATGGAATGACATCTTTTACAAATTTTTTTTAAAGATTTATTTATTTATTATGTATACAGCTTGTATGCCTGCAGGCCAGAAGAGGGCACAGATCTCATTATGGCTGGTTGTGAGCCACCATGTGGTTACTGGGAATTGAACTCAGGACCTCTGGAAGAGCAGTCAGTGCTCTTAACCTCTGAGCCATCTCTCCAGCCCCTAAATCCTCTTTTTTAAAGGGACTTGGAACACCCACTTCTATGAAAACCCTGAATGATACTCAGATTTCGGTTTTTGTTGGATTTATAGTTCAGGTTGGGACATTAAAATATGAGCTTTATTTTGGGTTGTTATGCTGGGTTGAACAAGTTTTCTGAGGCTCTTTAATGCTTGGAGCTAGCATGGGTCCAAGAGCCATATAAATCCCATTTATATTTCCTGATGTATTTCTTTAGTGTCGCCTCTTGACCCAGATTTAGCCATTACCTCATTAGCTAGTGCTGAAACATGTCTGCAGAGGAGGTTTTTCCTGATAACTTACGGTAAAAGCCAGAAATCATTTATGAGCAGTTGCTGTTGAAGAGTTACTTAGTTCCCAGCACCCTCCTGGTAACTCCTAACTGCATCTGGGGTTCCAGTGCCTGTCACCCTCTTCTGGCTTCCATTGGCATTGCATGCATGTGCTGCAGTTAGAAACAACACTCTTGCAAATGCCTTTAATCCTAGCACCTGGGAGGCAGAGGCAGGTGTATCTGAGTTGGAGGACTGCCAGGGCTGTGCAGGAAAACCCTATCTGAACAAACCTCCCTCCCTCCAAAAACAAAAAAAAACATACAGATTTTTATTGATTGTCTTGTTTTGTTTTTCAGTTGAAATATGTAACTTCCCTCCAGCTCTTTCTCAAATTGATAGCCTGTAAATAAAAGATACTTTTGGTTGTTAAAGGCAGGGCTGGAAAGATGGCTCAGCAATTAAGAGCACTTGTTACTCTTGCGGAGGACCTGGATTCTGTTTCAGTTATCTACATGGTGTCTGTATATGTAGGTAAACATTCCTACACAAAAATCTTGAGACATGGTCTAGCTGTATAGCTCAGGCTAACTTGAACTTGTGGTTCCTGTGTGAACAGGACCTCTTATAACCTCCCCAGTACTGAGAGTCTAGGTGTGTACCCTTGTGTTTGGCTAGGTGGAGTTAATTGGCAGTTTACAAAACGCTAATAGGATCCCAGAAAGTGACTGAGCTGGCATTTGAACATTGAGTTTAAGTAAGGTGCCAACAACTTGTGACAACTCCCACTGTGCCCTGCAGCCTTCATGCTTGCCTCAAATGAAGGGAACATAGATACTGCTGCTGGAGTATTTGAAGGTGGTATCTCAAATGTACCAGGTGGTGGTGGTGCACACCTTTAATCCCAGCACGCAGTAGGCAGAGCCAGGCGGATCTCTTGAGTTCAAGGCCAGCCTGGTCTACGGAGCGAGATCCAGGACAGGCACCAAAACTACAGAAGAAAACAACAAAAAAAGAAAAATGTGGTGGGCTGGATACACATTCCCTTTGTCCCAGCACTCGAGAGAATTGTGAGTTAGAGGACAGCCTGAGTTACATTGCAAGACCTGTCTCAAACTGGGTTTGGGGAAAGGCTGGATCTGGGTGCCTTGATAATGATAGCAGAGGGTTTATTATTACTAATGCCCTAGACAACTGAGATCCATCAGATGCCCCAAGTACCACTTCTGAGAGTTAAGTAGCTAGGACAGCACAGTTATCTTATGTCATAATAACATTTTCCATGGTTTGAGAATTGGCTCAGAAAATAATCTGAGAAGCCTTGGCACCTGTAAAAGCCAGACAAGATGATGTCTGTAGCCCCAGTTGTGGAAGTGGGAGGGCATGTATAACTAGTAGAGAGATTGGCCAGCCAGCGTAGCCAAAACAGCTCCACATTTAGTAGGTGACTTGTCTCCTATGGTGGACAGCAGTGGAGGATGATGCTCAGTATTGAAAGTGCACACAAGGTAATTTAAATGGGAATCTAATCGGATAGCCTTGGCCTCAGCTTAACTCCTCTTGACAGGTTAGTGAGTTGTACTGCACAAAGCGCTTTGCAGTCCTGTGGTGTTGGCATTAGAATCCTAACAGCACTTTGTATTGTTTAAGTTGTTAATAGATCTACAGGCTAGTTTTTGAAGATCGAGGCCCAGAGTTCATAAACACTAGAAGGGAGAGCTCCAGTTTGCCAGCTCTTACAAGTTCCTGCTGTCCAGGCCCCACTAGTCCATGTTAGGTTGAGCAATTTGACAGAACACAGGCTTTTCTAAAATGCATTTTATTTTTAATGATAAATTGATGGGGGTATGTACATGTATGTTTAGGTACCCTCAGGCCAGAAGCATCGGCACTACACAGGTGCTGGGTGCTGGGAATCAACTGAGCAGTACCAATTCTAAACCTAGTGGATCCTGTCACATTTCAGCCAAATAAATGGGTTAACAGCTTTGAGAATGCTACTTACTGTATTAAAACTCATACTTTACAAGCGATTCACGTAACCTTTTCTAAGTTAAAAGTATTTATACTTATCTTCAAAATCTTTGTAGACAATTTGGAAAGTATGGAAACATCTTTTTTGTCAAGACAGGGTTTCTCTGTGTAACAGTCCTGGCTGTCCTGGACCTCACTTTGTAGACCATGCTGGCCTCAAACTCAGAGATCCACCTGCCTCTGCCTCCCAAGTGCTGGGATTAAAGATGTGCCACCATGCCCCCAGCTCTGGGAAAAACAACATATTCTCTCACTACTTAGAATATTAATAGTGGATATTTTCCCTTTTTCTATTCTGTTTGTAAGGCAAAACGATAATGAAAAATTGAAAGCATAGTACATGTGTAAATTTTCAGTTCTTTTCCACATACAACCCCTGAGATAACTTTTTGAAATGCATGTTAGTGTCTTGTTATGGCCATAATTTAAATACTATTTTGAAAATTTAAGCTAGTTCCAGTTTTCTCTTTTAAAATCTGAATATTCATACATATTTGGCTTTCCCACTTGAAATACCGAAATGATACTGTGGTGTGAATGTGGTCCCAACTGTCCAGTCACCCAAGAGGATTCTGTAACTGCTGTTTCAACTATCCAAGTCACCCAAGAGGATTCTGTAGCTGCTGTTTCAATTTGCCCGGGGTAGGGGGTGGGGAATCAAATTTTTATTGAATCCAGTTTTGTGTGTGACAAAGTCGTCTTGACAGGCCCCTAAAAGGACATGTGAATGTAGTCAGTGGTTTTCTTTTTTAAAGTCTAGTATTTCTCCTTCCATTGAATCGCTTATAAATTCCATCAGAAGGTTGAGGGGGTCTTTTACCCTTAAAAGCAGAAAAATCTCCATATGTTTAAGCAAATCAAGTTTGTTTTCAGCAGCTAAATATTAATAACATACCATTTTTCAGCCTAATGATTAGCTTGAAAACAACTACCTGCAAACAACTGCATTTTCCAACTGAAGTCACAGTCT
Organism: Peromyscus attwateri; assembly: GCA_902168425.1. Lineage (NCBI taxonomy): Eukaryota > Metazoa > Chordata > Mammalia > Rodentia > Cricetidae > Peromyscus > Peromyscus attwateri. The sequence continues at coordinate 13,158 of CABHPP010129642.1, read as the reverse complement.
GTGGGTTAAGATGGTGCTTAGTTCCAAATGTTAGTTTTTCTCTAGTGTACGTTACTTAGTCATTATACAATTATCGGCATCACCGCTACCTCTTCTCGGCTTGGGAAAGCAGTTGTGTGCATCTCTGCAGCATTGAAATGGCAGTGTGAGTATGTGGACCTAGACAACAACGGCACCCTCCACAGCCCTTTCCCCTGGAGAGCTGGTTGGTGAGCACGGCACACCCTACTGTCACTGGGTTTGTCACCACAGTCTTCACAGGACGCACTGGGATGCTCTGTTTACTTGGTACTTATTTGATAAAGCTGTGCACTTTTAGAAGTTGTGATTAGTTATTAATAACTTGATTCTGTAAATCTCTAGGTTTAATTTTTTATGGTGGTTTTTTTTTTTTCTGGGGGGTGGTGTTTTGTTGAGACAGGATCTCACTATGTAGCTCTGGCTATCATCGAACTCAATATGTAGACCAGGCTGGCCTCAAAGTCACAGAGGTCCTCCTGCATCTGCCTCCCAAGTGCTGGAATTAAAGGTGTGCACCACCACACCTGGCCAATTTTGAAAAGTCCTAAATCATTTGTTGAATCCAGTTCTGAATGTGTACATGGAGGGGACAATAAAAGTCTCAGAGTTCTCTTTAAACAATGAAAATTGTTTATTCAGTGTAGTGAATGTGTTGTAAATCAGGAATAGAAAAGTTCACCTTGTCTTCATGAGTTTTATTTCTTATTTGGTTTGGGCTACTGGAACAAGTTACCATATACTGGGCAATTTAAACAACAAACACTTACTTCTCAAAGTGAGGCTATGAAGTCCAGGGTGGTGGTAGATCAGCACCTAGCAACGCCTTCTTCCTGGTTCGTTACTACTGGCCCTCCTTTTGCCTTACCCATTTCTAAAGTCACAGGCTCATCTCATCATGACGACTCAATCTTTATGACCCATTTTCTCCCCAGTGCCCCAGATCATGTGACCATCCCTTTGGAAGTCTACTAAACATACACTTGTTGAGGACGCAGATACTTCAGCCTAGAATGCTTCCCGAGTTAAGATTTACAATCCTGAATCAAAAAATGCTTCTGCTCTTCCCAAATCCCAGCTGCCAATCATTAGCAGGCTTTCTTGTGTTAGTCTGGTAAACATGAAGGATTGTACAAATATTCCCTCCTTTGTAACTGACCTCAGCGTGCTCTTATTCATTCATTCATCTAGCTGATGCTTCAAATTTGCTAAGTACTGTAAGGTAAATACTAGTGCGGTAGCTAGTAAACCATGTTAAATGTGTGGCGCTCTCTCTCTCTCTCTCTCTCTCTCTCTCTCTCTCTCTCTCTCACACACACACACACACACACACACACACAGAGGTATGAAGGGAAAGCCCTGATTAAGAAAGGAGTTTGGGCTGGAGAGATGGCTCAGTGATTAAGAGCACTGGCTGCTCTTCCAGAGGTCATGAGTTCAATTCCCAGCAACCACATAGGCAGAACACTGTATACATAATAAATAAATAAATAAATAAATAAATACATAAATAAATCTTTAAAAAAAAAAAGAAAGGAGTTTAATGGACAGTTAAACCAGGCTTTTCTGAGGGAATGATACATAGGCTCCAGGCAAGGATAAGTGGTCCCTCACTAACTAGTAAGTAGAACATCCCAGACAAAGGAACTGACCTAGGCAAATACCAGGAGTCAAGAAACAGCTTGCATAGATAGTTCATTCAGTACAATGCTATCCTTTCTGTGTTTACAACCCTCGAGCCTGAAATGTGTGAACATTGCCAGTTACTAAGAGGGAACATGCCTGTCACCATACAGATTTTAATTAAGGGCCACATCTGTAATGTAGTTTTTTCCATCCCAAAGGAGATCAATGAAAGAAAGGCTTTCTATACTGCTTATTTCAGCGAGGACAAAACTCTTTTGCTGCGTTAGGGAATATTTAAATTACAAAAAGCCCTAGGTAATGTACACAGTGGCCTACTATACTGTTAAGGAGGGAAAGGGTCAAATGTATTGACTGAAGTCCCCTGACACTCATCCCGCTTCTGTATTCCTTGGCCTGCACAAACAGCCTGAGGGCTCTGCTCTCTTAACTCTCTCTAGTCTTGGAAATAAGCTTACAGCTTGACATGCCCGAAGAACAAATGGTCTTGAGGAAAATTCAGATATCTCCTTCATTTGAGTGTTAGTCATACAAAGACTAGGGCATATGGTGTCTGTCATACTTCTCAACTCTTCCGCTGGAGAGTGAAAGTAGCCATAGACGATGCACAAATGAACGTGCATAGCTATATTCCAATACATCTTTATTAGCAAAAACGTGTCCGATTTGGCCCGTAAGTCACAGTTTGTCAACTCCATACTCTGTGGTCCTACTTCTAGCCACAGCTACTATCTGACTACGACTACATGATTGATTTCAGCAAATCATTGCCCTCTTAGAGCTCATCAGCCCGTGGACAGTAGGAAAATGAAAGGACTTCTTGCTCTCAGCCTACTTAGCTTTTCCGTAGTCTGTTAGAGTACCACATCACTAATACAGGTGTATAGTGCAATGACCAGTCCTTCCTTTTGTCTGTATACTCCTCACAACACTTTTGAAAAGTATTTAGACCCTGGCAGATGTTTAGATTGCCCTCTAAAACTTCTCATTAGGATTTTAAATCGTGGGCTAGAGAGATGGCTCAGTGGTTAAGAGCAATGGCTGCTCTTCCAGAGGACTCAGGTTCAGTTCCCAGTACCCACATGGCAGCTCATAACTGTCTGTGACTCCAGTTCCAGGGGATCCGATGTCCTCACACAGACATACATGCAGGCCATGCACATTGTGGTGGTCTGAAAGAAAACGGCCCCCAAAGGGAGTGGCACTATCAGGAGGTGTGGCTTTGCTGGAGAAAGTGTGTCATTGGGAGGCTGGGCTCTGAGGTCTCTGTTGCTCAAGCTTCCTTCACTGACTGTTGTTAGTTGACTTCCTGTTGCCTGCAAGATGTAGCACTCTCAGCTCCAGCACCACGTCTGCCTGCACGCTCCCCGTCATGATGAGAATGGACTGACCCTCTGAAACTAAGTGAGCCACTCCCAACTCAATGTTTTCTTTATGAGTTGCCATGGTCATGAGGTATCTTCGCAGCAATGAAAACCCTAAGACACACATAAAAATCTTTAAAAAAGCAAAAAAAACCTGGTGATGGCGCACGCCTTTAATCTCAGCACTTGGGAGGCAGAGGCAAGCAGATCTCTGTGAGTTCATGGCCAGCCTGGTCTACAGAGTGAGATCCAGGACAGGCTACAAAGCTACACAGAGAAACCCTGTTTTGAAACCCCTCTTCCCCCATCCGCCAAAAAAAAAAACTTAAAAAAAAAGAATTTTAATTCTTTGCACAGAATATCATTTCCAGCAGAGTAAATGTTTGAATAATTTTAAAGTAAATCATTCCACCAACCTTTTCATAGATTGAACAAGGCTACATAGTATCTAATATTTTGTTTGTTTGTTTTTTCCAGACAGGGTTTCTCTGTGTAGCCCTGGCTGTCCTGGAACTCAGGCTGTCAGGCTGGCCTCGAACTCACAGAGATCTACTACCTGGCCACAGTGGCTGTTTTTAAAGACAGAAATGGACAGCTGTGTGTTATTCCCTTTTCCAGACACACCACCGTGGTATCCCCCCATAGAATGTTAGCCAGCATGACTGCATGTTGAAAGTCCCTTCCTCGTCAGTAATTTTTACAAATGTGGGAATAAGAGCCACAGTCTGCGCCTGCTCCCATGGACAGAGAAAGGGATCACTGCTTCCGAACTGGATTCTCTTTGTTTCCATCTCAAGGAACTCCTCAGAATGACCCATTTCTTTGCCATTTGAGATGGTAACAATGGTGGGAATATTAAATGAAAGTGATCATAATCCCTCTACCCCATTCTACATCTCCTCTGAGTTGAAAGGATCCTCAGTGTGGGCCAGGATAACCTGCCCACACTGAGTGCCTAATGCTTCTCTTCGGTGTCAGACAGGGAAAGAGGAGCCAGCAGCTTTTTCTTCCTTCACAGTCATTCAGAAACTACAAATGCTTGTGGCTGTAAAGGATCAGCAACATAGACAAAACCCTCCTTGCCAGAGATTTCATTCCGTTGAGGGTTGACATTGAAAAAGTGGGGTGAATAAAGTACGTACCACAACCACATGGAGATGTGCATGGAGAAAACTGAAGCAGCCAAAGGACACAGAACAAAAGATGCGAATCCAGAGCTGCCGCATGAGTGGGTCAACCTGCTGCGTGGGAGGGAGGAGCCGCAGTTCTAGAGAGCGTGGGGAGCAGGATGGTGCCACAGGGCTGAAGTGGAGAGAGAAAGCAGTAAAAATGAGCTTACACGGAGCTCATAGGGTGCTGGATTGCATTGGTCCTTAGGGTTCCCTGTTAGGACCTATGTGGCCTTCAGTTCTGGTCAAGAGAACCTCTACTCTGGTCCCCATTCTTTAAAGAACATGGCTCTAGTTTTCTCCTGGAGATAGATTCAGAGTCCAGGATACCCCAGGTTGCTGTGTATTCCCTGTCTAGACATGACCCTAGAAACTCCTGCCCTGGGCTCCCCAAACCCATTTATGGTGTATCCCTTTTCTCTACAGTGTTACTCAAGAGAGGATCTTGTTGATGTACTCACCTGAAGTCTGCCTGTGGGCATTTGAGGGAGGTAGGAAGGAGTATGGGTGTGTGCTAAACTACCCACACATCTGCAAATGAGGCCCTTCAAGGTAGGAACAGCCAGAGGTCTGGGAAAATCTGGGCTAGACAGGGAACAAGCTATATCTGTCATGCCCGGGTTTGGAAAATGAAATCTAAAGAGTTCTAGGAATCTGTCAGACCCACCTTCAACACCTATTCCAAGTGACAAGGTAGAACATGTCTTTCGGAACCACTTATTGGCATGATTTCTATGATTTATGTAAACGTGTGACATAAAGCATTGTCCTGTATTTCCTTGCTCTGGGTCCTGCAGATGTCAAGGCAGTTCTGGGTTTCTGGCTCCTCAGTGGATGGAAAGCCATGGGAGCTGCCTTGCCTGAAAGCAGCTGTGCTCATCCTGGATGCAAAAGTATTCATGGACTGCCCTCAAACTGTGCGTGGTCTCCAGTCAATTCACCGCGGGCCATCAGATGGCTTTGTGGCTTCTTTCTTCTGTAAAATGGAAGGAAAGTGGAACAGTTGTAAAAGATGGGATGGGAAGAAGAATTAACATGCTGTCTTCTTGGGGGAAATCAGTTTCAGAAACCCTTTGTGGAATTTAAAATCGATCATCCTCCAAGGTCCTTTGGGCTATCTTTGGGTAACCTTGCAAAGAAAGTGGGTAACCCACCTAAAGAGCTCGGCTGGGATGGAGAGAGTGTTTAGTGGCAGCTCAGAGGCCTGGAATACAGTGTTGGCTCAGCTATGGTTTCTGTCTCCTTGGGTAAGCCGCTTGTCCTGGGAGTTTGGAGTAGTGATTTCCACAGTCTCCCATTTGTGCCTCCACTGATAAATGTTACTGACCTGGTGGTGAATTGGGCATCTGCTGTGTTCCAAGCACCGTAAGGGACTCAAGTGTTGACATGATGGCCCCAGTGCCCCCTGGGAGTTCAGGTCTAGCTCTTGGTAGATTAGCTTAGCCAATGGTTCCAGCCAGGAGAGCACCTGCACCACATCAGGGAAATTTGCTGGACACTTATGGAATGTACAGGTCAGTCCTGCTAACCAAATTGTCCCGAGTCCATGACTTTTCAGCATCCAATTAGTTTTTTATGTGTGTTGTTTATTATCCAGGCCTTGGTAGACTCCATGTAAATAAAGGCACACAAAGCATTTTCAGGATGGTTTTAATAAATACCTAAATTTCTAAGAATGCAACCACTATGTAAAACTAGGGGAGATTATATTTTTCTTCTAAACATTAATCTGGAGAAATCTAACATGTGGGGAAAAGGTAATAGTCCATAAAACTTTGATCTCTTGCCAGGTAATCTGAGATTCTCAACTGTAAGAAAAATAAATAAAAATGTAAGTGTGTGGGTAAACTTGCTGATTTACATTTTAAAAAATTCTTTGGTGCTAGATATTGTTTGCACAAAATCTGATTAATGATAAATTTGTTTGTAGCATAATACAAAAGTCTATCATGTTTTGCCAAGAGCATAGTGACTCCTGAGTTCTTTGCTTTTTTACAAGTTTGTGAACCTCTACGGTTGGCGGTTGGAAAACATCAAAGGGTTTTAAGCCCATTAAGATTTAGAAAGCTCCTTTGATGACTGGAAGTACTCACGTTCATTCACTCAGCAAACACTGTGTACTGTGTGTGCTCAGCACTGTGTTGACACTGCTGCTGAGGAGGACTTCGGAAGCATGGGAAGGTGCCCGTCTCTCCTAGGTCCCAGGTCCCTATAGTGCTCTGCGGCCATGCACTCGGGTACAGGGCATGGTGCGGTGCATGCATGGGAAGGCGCCCGTCTCTCCTAGGTCCCAGGTCCCTATAGTGCTTTGCGGCCATGCACTCGGGTACAGGGCATGGTGCAGTATGTAGAGCACAGGCTCCCTTTGCTTGCTCATATGGGCTTGAGAAGTCACTTCAAGTTTGTGTTTTATGAAAATCCTAAATGAAAATACATTTTTTCCCCAAGGTTGTCATAAGAATAGACATACCTGCCACTTAGTTGGTAATTAATATATGTTACTTCTGGTTCCCTTTTCATCTCTCTTTAAAAACCTAAACTCAGAACACACCTGCCTTCAAACGTGTGTGAGTTATGAGCCCATGTGTTTCCTTAAGGACTATTTCTATTTCTAGTTTATAATTCCCAGAGGTGGGGAGGAAGCTGAGACTCTGCTGGAGGAAAGAAGAGCAGGTGAGACAGGAAACCAATCTGTTCAAAGCTGGGCACCGCTTGTTCATAGAGACGCGGGCCACAGAAAGAATGGACGAGCATGCAGGAACATGCCCGCTTAAGTGTAAACACCAGGGGTGTGAGATGGCCCCGAGGTTAGAAGCACCCACACAGTGAGTGTGACACTAACAGTGTCTGTAACTCCAGTTTCAGGGGATAGGATGCCCTTTTCCAGCCTCCATGGTACATGTACACATATAGGCAAAACACTCAAATGACAAGAAATGGAGCCAGGCGGCGGTGGCACACGCCTTTAGCCCCAGCACTCGGGAGGCAGAGGCAGGTGGATCTCTGTGAGTTCCAGGCCAACCTGGGCTACAGAGCAAGTTCCAGGACAGGCTCCAAAGCTACACAGAGAAACCCTGTCTTGAAAAAACAAAACAAAACAAACAAACAAAAAGAAAGAAAGAAAGAAAGAAAGAAAGAAAGAAAGAAAGAAAGAAAGAAAGAAAAGAAATGGAAATAAATAAAATCTTTAAAAACAGAAATCAGGGTTCCAAGTTCAGGAGGACCACCACCTGAACTCCCCTTTGCCATTTCATAAATCTGAGCTTGACCATGTTGTCCAGTTTTACACTTGGGAGACTGACTTTAGGAAATTTCTGGGGAGACTGTTCCTTAAGTGATGGTTGAACAAGTAGTCCCAAACAAGATACATCTGTATCATCCCATCTAAGCCTCAGGGAGGAGGGGATGGAAGCAAGACAGCATGAAAGAAAGCAGGGAGGGAGGGAGGGAGGGAGGGAGGGAGGGAGGGAGGGAGGGAGGAAGGAAGGAAGGAAGGAAGGAAGGAAGGAAGGAAGGAAAGAGTCAGAAGACAGGGAGAGGGGCTGTGGAAAGCTATCTGTGTGGCATAATACAGCCATTGCGATCCTGATGCCGCAGCAGGTCAGCGGCCTTCCTGCACAAGCCTGGGCGGCCACTAATCCTGGAGGGACTCATGGAGGCCTACCCCTCCCTGCTGAACTATCGGCTATTGGTGGATTCTGGAGGAGGGAGTCCTCGCCTTCAACCATGTATTCACAGGTGAGCCCACCAGGCACCCTTGGACAGTTCCTAACCCGTTGGTCCACCCTGGTTAAATAAACTCCGTGGTCACAACACAAAACAAATGACGGAAATGTGAAAGGGGGACGTGTAGGGAAGAGCAAGACTGCTGGGAGGGAGAGCGAGAAGCTCCAAGGTGAGGGTGACCAGAATGTATTACATACACATGAGGTTGTCAAAGAACAAATTTAATAAACATCATACTTCAAAGTAAATCAGACTCCAAGATGGATGTGCTGGCACACCCTTTTAATCCCAGCACTCGGGAGGCAGAGATAGGCGGATCTCTGAGTTCAAGGTGAGCCAGGGCTACACAGAGAAACCCTGTCTCGAAAAATCAAAAAACTAAAATAAAAAAAGAACAAAAAAATCAGGGGGCTGGAGAGAGATGGCTCAGTGGTAAGAGCACTGACTGCTCTTCCAGAGGACCTGGGTTCAATTCCCAGCACCCACATGGCAGCTCATAACTATCTGTAACTCTGGTTCCAGGGGATCTGAAACATTCAGAGCAATGCTCATAAAATAAAGTTAAATAATTAAAAAAAAATCAGACTCCCAAGCTCAAGTAAAGACCCCCTCAATCAGAATCTCTAAAAATTGGACCCCAAACCTACATTTAAACACATTCTCATCAACCTGGATCTTGGACTGTCATTTCACAAAGATGGGAGTAAGTATAATTGTTTGATGGAAAAGATTTTCATCACCCATAGATGATTCTGAATAAATCTCTTAGCTTCTCTCTGTCGCAGCCACCTGACCTATAAATATGGAGAAGCTAATGCGGGTTTCGGTGAAATGGCTTCTGCTGTCCATGCCTGAATCTGTGTGACCAGTTCTCGCTGTTTGAATGATGAAAGGAAAGTGACCATGTTGGAAATAAGCAAAAAGTCAACTGATGCCATCCAAAATGTTTTGTGTCTTTGTGAGGAATTGTGGACACACACACACACACACACACACACACACACACACACACACACAGAGGTTGAAGTGCCAAGCTGTATTTGATTAGTTCTGGGCAGAAGCGCATTACGGCATCTGAAAACCACAACTGGAGGCATCTATTCTGATGGGCCTAATGTTCTGCGTCTTTCCTTTCAACTGAACTTGAGGGAAAGTACTTTGATATAATGTACATATGGAAATATTTTATGGCATTCTTAAAAAGTTAGATATTTCATTTAATATATATAAAACATACTTTTTCTTTTCTATGTGCCTAAGTACAGCCAAATCAATGCCTTAAAGGGTCCTTCATCATTCCAGCCAGAATATTTTTGTTTTGTTTCTCTCTGTGTTGTTAAAGAGACTTCAGTGTGTTCGGAAGGGCTGGCCGACAGCCCTGGAGACAGGGTCTTTGCTCGAGGCTTCTGGCCATCCGCAGCATCAGCAGCTGCTCAGATGTACTCCAAATTCTTACCTCTGGGAAGATCATTTCTGGAGGTGAGAAGGTGCTTTGATTTCCCAGCATCTCTGAAAGGTGTTGATGAGCATGGCAGGGGTATGGCCGCCCATTTGCAAGGACTCTTTAGTTCTGAGGCCATTGCCATATTTCACATGTGCATTGAAATTGCAATCTGGGTGTTAGTTCAAATTCTTTGCAAAGATTAAAGTCTGTTCATTTAGATGCTGTTCCTAACCTTGGGGTAAAGTATGCCTTGGAAAGACAGTGTCAGTCAAAAGAATCCATTCCTGGTGGTCATGTTGAAAAAGAAAGAAAAGAGAGAGGGACAGAAGAGATGGCGTTCATTGTTCAGGTTTCTATCCTGGGGTTTAATGACTTTTGAAAAACTTATTATTGTGTGTCTGTGCATGTCTGTGTATGTGTGCATGCCTGTGAGCACATGCATGCCACAGCAGACACATGGATGTCGGAGGGCAACTTGTGGGAGTCAGCTCTCTCCTTCCACTATGTGGGTTTCTGCGTATTAATGAAAAGGTATATTGTATTAAAAGATTCATAGAATTAGTCTTTGTAAAAATATTCAGTTGGCCAAAATTGGCCAAACCCATTTTTAAAATTTTATATTTTATAAAATTTTATGAGTATATATGATTTTCAAGGCAACTAGATATATAAAAAAATCCTGGGTTTGATATTTTATTCATCTGAAAATGATGCTTTCAGGAGATTTTTCTTTCATCTTTAAAGGAGTAAACCATTTGCATTTTAAAGATATGCTTGAATGCCCCAGGAAGCAGCCTTTTCTATTTATGTTATATTTAATTGCACTTATTTGATCATCGCATTGAGGCAAGTTTTTAAAAAATAAGCTTGCCTTCTTACTATGCTCATCTCAAGGTACCAAAAATACATTTTGGCTGGAGTTGAACGATGCATAACAGAGTCCTAGAAAAGAGAAAGCCTGCCCCACTGTGGCCACAGAGAGGAATTACAAGTGGGACGTTGAAACGGTTATTTGAAGTACACCAGCTCTGCAGGAAAGATTTTAATTCAAATGCATCTAGTTATTTTTCTACCAAAATGGTTGTGCGTTTGTGTTTATGTATGCATATATTTAAATCTAGACTCTGAATTCTATGTAGCAATACATCCCTCTTTTGACAGTCCACTCCTCACTCCCTCCCAGCAGCCAAGTGACACTGAAAACAAGCTCAGCCCTGTACTCCGGCTGTTCCCTTTCTCTGTTGAGCTCTTCAGAACTCGAATGTCCATGAGGCACAAAGGAAGGCCTCAGCCGCGTTCAGCCATGTCGGCACCAGCCTTTTGACCGTCCTTATAGGTTAGAAACTGTGCATCTGAAGAGTAAAGTTAACATCTACTCCAGAGAATGATTGGGTGCCTTAGATACGACGACGACATAGCAGTTCGTATGCACAGTGGACGTAAATATTGGTTGCCTAATAACTCTGATTTTTCTGCTCTTTCTTTTTCCAAGCCGGGTGTCTGTGGTAGCACACGTCTGGAATCTCAGCTACTTGGGAGGATAAGGCAGACAGATCAAAAGTTCAAGGTCAGTCCTGGTAACTGTCATTAGTTTGTCTCAAAAATTAAAGTGGGAGAGCCTGGGAAGATGGCTCCGTGGATAAGAGCCCTGCTCTTCCAGAGGACCTGGGCTCAGTTCTCAGCACCCACATGGCAGCTCACAACTGTCTCTAACTCCCATTCCAGGGGATCCAAGGGACAGACATAAAGACAGGGAAAAGACACATACATATAAAACAATATTTAAAAACAATTTAAAGATGGCCCAGTGGGTAAAGACACGTGGCACACATGCACATGCTTGCTCACACATATAAATATAAAATTAAAAATAGTAATAAGGATTTTTAAAGGACTGGGGATGTAATCTCAGTGGATGTAATTCTCTAGCATGTGTATAATCTTCCCTGGCCATGTTCAATTCTCAGTACTGAAAAAAAAAAAAACTTTTTCCAAGATAGATTTCCTCTGTTGGGCTGTGCCCCACACTTTGGCCATTGCCCTGCCAATTCACAGTTATTTAATCCCCTTCTGGAGCATTAATCTAATTTAGCTTATCAATAAAAAATATGGGGCAAAAACCAGAAAGATCAGAGAGGCAGGGGAGCAGCCACAGCTGCTTCCTACCTCTTCCATTTCTCCAACCAGAAGGGAGGGCCTAGATCCTGTCTCTGCTCCACCTTATCACTTCCTGTCTCCTCTCTGTGCAGACCTCCAGACCTCTATGGTTAACTAGTGGCTACTCTGCCCTCTGACTCCAAGCACGCTTGATTTGTCAGAACACAAACAAAATATCACACAACGTGCTTCCTTCCCTCGGGCATCTTTAGTCTTTTAATTTTTTTCTGTGATCTTCTTCCTTCATTTTATAGAAACATGTCCAAGTTTTCCATCCTTAAACATCTCTCTTTGCTACCACTTCAACTCTCTTTATGCATATATACATACATAATACGTATATACATACATAATATATATACACACACATAATATATATAATACACATATACATACATGACACATATATACATACATAATACATATATACATACATAATACACATATACACACAATATATATGCATAATACATATATACATATATAACACATATATACATAATACATATATACACACATAATACATATATACACACATAATATATATGCATAATACACATATACATGCATGACACACATATATACATAATACACATATACATACATAATGCATACATACATGCATAATATATGCATAATACATATATACATACATGACACACATATACATACATAATACATATACACACATAATATATATACATAATACACATATACATACATGACACACATATATACATAATACATATATACACACAATACATATATACATACATAATACATATATACATACATTATATATATACACATATGTCTCCAAGTGTGATAAGTGAACAAATCCATTATTAATTCACTACGTTTTGTTTCTCTTTTTGAGGCAGGGTCATATTTTGTAGCTCAGGCTGACTTTGAACTTTTGATGACCCTGTCTTAGCCTTGCAAGTGCTGGGATTACAGCTGACTTTGAACTTTTGATGACCCTGTCTTAGCCTTGCAAGTGCTGGGATTACAGATATATGCCATCCACATCTATCTCACTATCGTAATTTTTTTTCTTTCTTTTGGAGACAGAGTTTCTCTGTGTAGCCCAGGCTGTCCTGGAACTCTGTAGACCAGGCTGGCCTCAAACTCAAAGCTCTGCCTGTCTCCACCTCTCAAGCGCCGGGATTAAAGGTTTGTACCATCACACCTGGCTCACTATCATTATTTTTCAAGTTCCCATCCACCTTTCCCCGTTCTTCAATCTGGCTTCTGTCACTGTGGGACTGAAATGAATGGATTCATTTACCGAATGTTTCTGAGCTCGGGGTGCCTACTAAGGATTCAGATCTGTTTGCTCACCATTATAATAATGTGTACTTGACATGTGCAATGGCTAGTGGTCACCAAGGGCCATTTGTCAAATGCAGTGGCTTCTTTCTGTTTTCCTTTATCTGGCATGTGGAAACTCTCTCCTGCCGCTTCTCTATGTCTGCACCTTTGATCTTCTGTATTTCCTTTGTAGTATCCTCCTCACCACGTGGGTGAGTCCCTGGGCATCCGTCTGCAGCTCTCTTCCTTCTCTTTTAACTTGAGTCTGTGAACTTCCTATAATTATACTCTACGTTGGCTAGATAGGTGTTGGCATTTTTTTTTT